>OMLI01088328.1:0-11130 GCA_900302605.1 Rondeletia loricata | reverse complement strand
CTCCAGATGGCCAGTCCACCCTGCTACTGACTTGAGTAAATGACAAAACGGACGGCATAGTCACAGGTGATGTTTTGCACGAGCTACAGTCGACCAAAGTGACAGCTGCCACGCTAGCTCAACTAACCTATACATTAACTCATATTTCTTTCCTTTCCTAGGAAGTCCACGGCACTGTAACATCGTTTTAGCTGCAGAATACTGTGAACCTCAACCTCAGCATTATGTGTAATACCGGATTGGATCCGAGAAGACCCGTGATCAGCGCTGATCACGAGAGAAACGCATGGAAGTGCTGTGCTACAATCGATGTCATACAGAATCTGCTCTCCATTTTGCTGTGCTTGAGCCACATCTAATTTAATTTAGGCTTCAAATGGAATATCACAAAAGAAGACCCCTTAGGAACCATGTCAGACTGTAGCCTATTCACATTAGGTCTTTCTGTTATTTTGATCTCCTTTTATTAGGCTACCATGTTGTATCCGACATGATAAACGTTTTTAGCAGTAGAACGGCATTTTTAGTAGCAATTTTAATTACCGGGTTTGTCGGGTCCATAAAATACCCTACCTGTCTCGGATCCCGGGTCTCTCGGCCCTGGTCTCTCTCCTCTCAGACATGCACCGGGTAGGGTCTGTAATATCTCGGACAAAAACGGGTCGGTATATATATATATATTCGTAAAAATTAAAAATTAAAAATCGGATCTCGGAACAAATTTCCCGGGTCCATTAGGGTTCGGGTTCGTCATTTTGGACCCGTGAAGACCTCTACTTAGCACCAAAGATGTTGCCAAAACAAAACTGTAAAGTAAACTGGACTTGGATCGTTACACCCATCCTTAAACCTTTGGTTTCAAATGTGGGCACAGATATTTTTCACCTCCGTAATGGCTAAGGTTAGCAATAGGTGTAAACCAATCGGATCCCACTGTGGCACCTGCTACTACTGCACAAACGGCAGGTGTACCTGCTGCTGGGGCCAGCGTCTCTAGGCAGTGTTTCATGAGCTTCCTATTCCCCCCTCCAGAGAGGAGGAGGTGCAGGGTACACACACCAACACACACTGCACATACACACTACACGTACACAAACACACACTCGTGCTTTCTAACTCTCACACACACACTGAAACACTCAGAGATGCACACTGTCTCGCTTGCTCTCATTCTCTCTTTCTCTCACACACCCACACACACACACACACCACCTGGGGTATATAATACCACCTGGGGAGTGTAAACAGGACTCTCAGCTAAACCACTGTCTTTTCCCAGCTGTGACAATTCATCTGTATCAGAGGATGTGGCGTAGGACTATTTTTCCTTGTCTCTGCCCTTCTAACCTGAATCTTAATGTGAATGTGTAGTCAGAATTTAATATCTGTGCCGTTTAAGGCATTTCATTAATGCAGAAGCAGGCAATTACAGAAATGTATATATATAGGGAGAGTTTAATATGTATGCGTATTTGGCATATAGCCCAAATAGAGAAAATGGGAAACTCATAACGCTCAACTACAAAATTACATCGGAACTGCAATGAGGTTTTAGATCTGTTTGTGATAAACATTAGATCACACAATAATGATGAATGAGGGATGTCAGAACATCATATTATGTTAAAAACATAATAATCTTCACTGCTGCATATTAGCTATGGCTCTAACACGCTCTGGAATCCAACTAATCCACATGACATTTGACCACACCACATCTCAGAATGAACTTATGGACATTACAAGCAAGCACCTTCCAATTCAGCTTTCAGCTATTGAATTCCCCTTAGAATTCAAGCTCTGTGTGTGTGTGTGTGTGTGTGTGTGTGTGTGTGTGTGTGTGTGTGTGTGTGTGTGTGTGTGTGTGAGAGAGAAAGAGAATCACCCACTAACAAACAGACTCCAACGAGAATAATGTTGTGGGGATGATTTATGAGGGTCAGAACACATATCACAGCATGATATATACATTCTACCCAGGAAGAAAAGAGGCCACTACTTCACCGTGAACTCCAATGTATCTTTCTGTAACATTTTGGCATTTCACTTAAGACACTGTTATCAGAGGCTGTGCATATTGGTGTGCAGACTGCAGCAAGATGCTCGCCCTGTCAGTCCATACGATCTGGAATGTGCCATTTCCGATCGTAATACATCCCACCAGTCGGGTCCCTCTCTCCTGGGTCTGTTCTAACAAGGGAACCAACACACAAACAAAAAGGGAGTCCGACCACAAAAAATAGCAAGCGGGATTATTGATGCTTTTTCATTCTTGATACAAGGACTGACAGTACAGATGTAGCCATTGCAGAAATCCCACTTACAGCAGGCACTGCTTGCAACAGTGAATTCTTGCCGCACTATTGCTCAGGGGAAAATTCAAATTTTGTTCTCTTTTTAGCTGTCAAAAGGCACAAGAGACAACGTCGCAACCATTTGACTGAGAGACGTGAGTTTTGTCTTACAGTATTCAGTTCTACTTTATAAGATTTGCATGATGGGGGACTTGGTTACCACTGTACAGCAAAACAACAAATTCTTATTTTTCCAGCTGTATAGAATTAGTTTATCTTTGCTTCATTTGTAGAAGTAGCATATGTTAAAAATATTCTGTAGTCTGTTTTGAGTTTTAATGAGACAATAATGTGGCAAAAAGGTAATCCTCAAGTACTTAATAATATAATTAATGTGAAAAGAAATCTACATTTGGGTTTAAATGTGTTACATGTAGCATTTTAACATCAATAAATCATTCCCACATTAATTTTGAGACAGAATAATTACCATAAACAAATGAGACGACTGCAAAGAAGAGTGGCAGCCTCTACAATGCATTTGACATTGTGTGTCATCAGGTCGGATTTGGCTGGAAATCGGCTAGATTGCTTTACAGCACGAAGGGAGATTGCTTTACAGCACAAAACAGGAACCATTTTTACTAAGTAAAACACAACTTTATTCCAGTTCCACTATTCTAAATGTATAATTTCAACTTCATGTTAGCTTATCAGAATGCATATCGGCTCTTATCCTTCTCCTCGCTCTTCAAAACACGCCGGGGAGGGGGAACAAATAGATAGCACCATCGTTTTTGCATCAGGAAGCAACAGCGTTTATGGGAAGTGTGGTCTGCATTTTGAGAAACACAAAATGCTACACGTAGAAACTTTAACCACTAATTAAAGGGGACATTTTAAGTCCTCAAATGGCAACTGAAATATATTGTTAACCACGATAACATTAAATTCATCAAGATTCAGTACAGTGGTCATAAAGTTGAATGAAAAATGTGCACCTGTTAATGTGTTGAGTGAGAGTGTCCAGTTGCTTACATCACTTGTTCATCACCTATTCGGAGTACTTTGCTCGCCTGGCACCGCATCATTCAATATGTCTTAGTCATGTGAAACAAAGCATCAAGTTATTGTTTTCCAGAGCCAGCTGGTTCTTCAGCTTAAACCATCTAGATAGAATAGAATAGATAGAATCTGGCCTACTTCTCCAACCTGCCTCCGCCGTTTCAGAGGAGTCTTAATTAGTGAAGTTTAGCGAAATGCCCAGACAATAAATTGGGAAGCGCCACACGTATTTAAGATGTGAGGGATTTAAACATTTACTTGTCGCTCCGCTGGAACGGAGTGAGTAAAAGCAGGATTGCATGGGGATATATCAAACATTTGGGCACTTTGGAGGGCTTGATTGATCTGGGCCTCTGAGATTTTCTTATGACTTTCTGTGCAGAGAGGACTGTGACAAGAATAAGCAGTCGCACAGCATCAACAGATGTTCTCTTAGTGCTTGGGTTCTTCCATGTGACAAGTCAATGGGAACAGCACTCTTATTTTTGAAGAGAGATCCCCCTTATTCAGAGGTGCTGTTGACACACAGTGCACATACTCTTTCAGTACATTCTGCATTCAAGAGCAGAACATGTATAGAAAAAAAAGCAAATATGTCAGGGAGGGGACATCGGAAGCATTTTATTCATTTTTTCCCCCCACAAGAACTGTTTAGCTGCAGCTACCAGTGATGTGGCGAACTTTTCTATTAGCAATGGAAATCATAATTTTTAAGCTCTTTAGCATCCTATTCCGTTTATTCTTCACTTTATTTTCAACATCACTGGAAAGGCCAAGTAAGTGATAAGCAGCAAGCTAGGCAGAATGGAGGGTGTCTTGTTTCACAGTAATGAATAAGTGCTTTCCAGTGCTCTTTTAAAGTGTTTCATCATAGCATCATGATAACACCTAACATGACCTCCGGTTTATGACACCTGCACAAGAGCTTTACGTCATTACGTAGCGCTTCCATTTGAAGTGTTCATGTAATACTCATGTCATTCGTGACATAGCAGTGAAACAATGTGTGAACAATTATTGATAGCTCCAGTTCATGTACTGTAAAGATGTTCTGCAGTTGTATGTTCATAGTAAGTGCGGTGGCTTCCATGTCTGCCCACACACACATTATGCACACTAGCACATTCACACAGGCATCTCAGGCCAAATAGTTGTGAATTAGTTTCATATATATAAATTCAGTGCTATGCTATGGAAAGTGGCCCTATACCAGAAAAAATAAATGAACCTCTAACTCAAAGTGACGGTGTTCTGCGGTCTTTCATCATAAGCGATAAGGGTAAAGGAAGAATTGTTTTTTGTTAATGCAGAAAAAGAAAGCCGATTAATTCCCCACTCCTATATATATTTATATATCGCCCTCGAAATGCTCTGTGGATCAAGCTGCCCCTGAGGCAAGTTTTCAACACTTAAGCATTTATTTGCATTCATGTTTCAATTCTGTGCACTCCATCTATTTTAATGACTTCATCACTCAGTGGTTATTATTGCATAACAGTGAATGAACATCAACATAAGGTGTGTGGCTTCGATCTACAGTCATTAAAATGGGAACAATCCAGGAACTTTGCCAGGAGATTTTCTCAATCAGCTTCTACTCTATATTACACCATCTGTGAGAGTCTACAACAATTAGGCCTACCTCTTCAATTATGATTACCAGGAAACGTACACCCTCCTTATTCCACGTAGTCATGATGGCCACAGTATATTTTTTTATTTTTCAACACATTACTTTAAAAATCCAGAGCACTTCCATAGAGAATGAACTGAGAGAGGTGAATGCGAGAGCTTTCAGAGGGGTTTTCTGAAGATGAGAGTACGTTTTCTAATGAAGAACTGATAACACTATGATAGAACAAATCTCATTTAGACATAAAAACTCAAACGTTCTGTGGGACCCAAAAAAATCAGCCATTATACACAGATCCACTGTTAAGCTCAGTGGTATTCCCACTGAATAACCCTTAATTCCACACACACTCATGCCTACATACAATTTTGCTAAATACAAACACTGGCTTTGGATAAGTGGTCGATATTTGCCTTGAGCTGTTAAAAGTTCACTACTCAGTTCTGTAGTTCTTTAAGCCCAAACTTACTGTATGTGAAACTTCTTTATAATATTAGCTCCATCAAAATTAGAATATGATCCATAAATCAACAACCTTACTGCATAAAGGGAAACGGGTAATCTTTGTTCCCGTATCAGTAAACAACAGTGACTTCTAAATGAAATGCCATCATATTACCTTTTAAAAAGTAATTTACAAACAAATCATTTTTGAATGACAAGTTTAACAGATTAAATGTATCTTCATAATTCCTAATTTTTTATTTCAGTATTTCTATTAACAGTGGTGTATGAGATATTGCATGCAATTTGTTCTGCTCAATAAATTCATGGATATAATCTTGCATCAAAATTAAGTTCATATACGTTATTGACTATATTAATAAAAAAATTGCATTTAAGTGTCAATATGTCATCAATCAAGGTATTTTCACCAGAGCAGTCAAAAGAATAACTTGAGATAACTATTTGATTTTCAATTTGTATTTTGATTAAAAAATGATAAACATTTATTGGGACATGGTGCATGACGGAAATGCCAATCAATCTAGGCAAATATCATCACTTCTACTAATTCAATTTAGACTTCCAGATCCTTTGATATCTTCGCATAAAGGATTTAATTTGATAAAACTCAGGTGCCATTCTTTCAATATCCTCTCACTATACTGTAGCCCATACTGTAATTTCTCACTCCTGAATCTACCAGTGGACGCAGCCCTACTTGAGAGTCTGCTGGTGTGGTGTGTGTGGTGGCGCTGGGTCTTGGCAGACGCATGAGATGGTGGAAGGCTCTCACTGAGGTGATTAATCAAAGCTGACATTTGGATGGAAATGAGTTGGAGGGCTCATCTCAGTAATAAAAGAGCACTGCAATGTCCAATATACAGCTTTTAACTTGCATAAAGTATTGCAGTGAAGCCGTTACTACTTTATATCGGACATATTGTAACAGAATCGTTAGACCAAATAGTTAAATGGCCGTATGAGAAGTGTGCTCAACAAGCCATTTAAATAGAGGTGAATTTCGGAGCAGAAATGAACACTGGAGAATGCTAAAGTGCCTAATCTGAGTAACAGATGAGATGTTTCAACTGTCACAAATCGTATTCATAATGAAATGATTAATGTTTTCACAAGGCCGTTAGTGTTTAAGTTAAATACAGACGATTTTCACAACAAATAAATAAATATATGATTGGTATAACAACTGCTATGTGTTCTCCCAGTAACATTTCAAAACATTGTGTGCACCTCTTTATTCTGACCAATCTTGAAGAGGCTGCCTCTCAGTTTTAGCTTTCACAAATGCATTGTGCTGACAAAAACCACCGTGGACCTGTTTAATTCTGCTGCCTTGAACAATCAGTCTCAGGTGGCAGTGCAGAAGGATTAGTATCTAAAGCATGAGCAAATAGCAATCAAAATGCTTAAAATGACTTTAAGTGCATAGGTACCTACTGTGCTAGACAGGCAGTGCTTGCACCTTGGGGGAAATTGAATTTGTTCCATAGGGGCAGTCTAAGGGATATGATTCATTTCAAACCCACTTTCCACCTTACATAATCACCACTTGCTGGGCTTTTTAGAAAGCTATTCTGGGGAGTGACAGAGTATGTGTCATAGTCACTATGGCTGGGAAGCAAGGACATCGTGGGTTTGCTTCGCATTTGAAGCCGGATTCCACTGATAGCAGTCCCCATCCGAACCCCGGTTTCACCAGGAGAAGTGATTACAGAAAACTAAATTTTTACAATGACATTCTGACTCTTATGTGCTGTATCATGACTTAATATTTTCTGTACTGAACATAGACCACTGTCTGTAGTATGCATGGTATAGGGGAAGGGCATATTCTCACAAAAGAGGCATTCTGCAATTCAAATATTACGACGGCGAAGCCATCACATTCTGTAAGCCTCGGATGGAGACATTCAATACCTTGTGATCTGTTTGGGCCTATGCGTGCCTCACTTTATGGCTATGTTTACCACAAGGAACCACAGTGGGTTTCATGTCAAAACCGTGTGTTATCGATTTAATTGTGTTCATAATGGCCTTCAACTGACTGAAGCAGTTTGCGAGCGGCTTTGTGTTCCTCAATTTAAATTAAATTTCCTGAGTGTTAAAGCAGCATGAAATTGCTTCTGTTTGCAAACAATTCCTGGGACACACTTTTCTTCAGTCTATTCCCATGTCAACGATTCAGGCAGTAAAGATCAGCACCAAGTCTTTGCAATTAGAAAAACCTGTAAATTTGGACTCTGTGTATGGAAGTCCAAATCAATTGAAATCATTCAATCGAATTGCAATTACATTTCCCATATATGTGCGCATAATGTACAACAAAATTCTAATTCTAATTCGATAATCCAATTTTCATTTTCATTTCCATGTTGGAAAATGCATTATTACTGCCAAAATGAAAATGAAAATGAAAACTCCATTGACATGTAGTTTTCTATGTACTCCAAAGCATAACCCCGCCATATTTAAAATGAAATTGAATGTTCACATTTGCAATTTCATTTCCTTATTGTGGTTGCATTATTTAGGACAAAAATAAAATGAAATCTCAATGTGTCAGTTCCAATATCTCATTCATAATGTCAACATAAATAAATATACAGTATATCATTAAATATATAATTAAATGATTAAATTTACACACACATATTTCTTTTCCATTTTTATTTATTTATTTCAGGCTTGGGTGTGCACTATGAAATAATGAAATCTGTCAAAATCATCCATCAAAACCAGTGGGCTGGATCTAAAATCTGATTGGTTGAATTTTGTAGAACCGCCCGTGACACCCCATTCAGACCAGATCAGTCCACTGCTTGCTATCAAGCACTACTCTAACACGTGTGCCAAGATGTGGAAAAGCTGCCCTGAGTTACTGCGAGAGGCGGCTTGTTTAATTCAGGAGGCTTTACAGCATTCTTCTTCTTTGAAATTGCAATTCGATTGAATGATTTCAATAGAATAATGTCAGATTCGGACTTCCATATAGGTGGACCAATGGAGATAGAAGAACAGCTGTATTGCATTTTGCTGCAACATCCACACTGCTGCATATTCCTTTGCTGTACATATATATGAAAAATATATTGTTTGACCACTGAAATTCCTTTAACTGAAGAGATTGTACTGATATAACCATATGTTACCATGCTGCGTATAGCTAATAAAATGCTGCGTATAGCTAGATGAAGCCGAGACAACACACCAGCTCCTCACTTGCGCAAAATCCGTAGAGATTGCAGCAAATCTTACAAAACTTGGAGGACAACAGGGAAGACTGAGTAAAACATGAGACTTTCATTTGACTGTTTTACAAACCTTAAATATTGTCATTAAAACATTGGATAAAAAGACAATCTTTATTCAATTATCACAGCACGCTAGCTGATGTGTTAGCTTAATGTGAACTAAAAACAGCAGGGTGGCCTAGCGGTCAAAGACACCATCCTATTACCTGAAAGTCACAGGTTCAATCCCTGAAACAATCCCTGTGTCCATCAACAGCCATGTGTCCTGTCAGAGTCCTTGAGCAAGAACCGAACCCCCGATAGATAGATAGATAGATAGATAGATTTCAAAACATTTAAGCATGTCCTGACTTATGGTGAAGGTGGTATATTTCCTCTGATGGTGATGGCATAGTAAGAGCCTGGTCTCCCATTTCGTGAAATGAGCACAATGTCTTAAAATGCAAATATGTGCTCTATGCATGAAAAGTGGGAGAAATACATTTCCCCACCAGGAAAGGATTATGTAAAGGAGACACGATGAGGTAGTAGTCTGACATTGAAAAGTAATTGGAAAGTAAGGCTGTGGAGGTCAGGGTGGTGGACGGGCGGATACGTTTACCTTCAACTCCAACGACCCAGGTTCAAGGTTACACTTTTAGTTTTCTCATTTAACCACGACCAAAACCTGACCCTAACCATAACCAACTTGTTTTAGTTGCCTAACCTTAACTAAAATAGTTGTTGCCTAACATTAACCCTAACTTTAACCAAAGTTGCCTTAAAGTACATCTTGAAAATCTTCTGGACACACTCTCTCTAATGTGATTATGGGTCTTTTGGTGCAAAGTTCCCTACCAAAAGGCAAGTGACACAAATCCATACATATTTGTGAAGCTAATCAAAGTTCATAAATATCTATAGATACATATAAAGACAGTCAGTTATGAACTTAGACACAAACGAGAAGCACAAACCCTTAGATTGCAGGGCGACAGTGTCTTCCTGTAGAGCAGTGGGTCTCCAACCATGTGCCATCGAGAGCCATGCAGGTTTTCATTCCAACCAATCACTACAACAGCTGATTTCATTCATTAGCACACCTTCAACCAGAGAGGAGGAACTAACCAGTGAAATCACCTGCTGTAGGCTGTAGGGATCCACAGTTAACAGTAATGAATACATCTGTGAAGAGTTTTTTTTTAAAGATCCAGTGGTGGCAATATCGACTGATAAATGGAAAAATAACAGACATGAACTGAATCAAGTGTCTGGAATTGGATAAGCCTTTTGCATCTCAGAACTACAAGTGCTGTCATGCATTTACAGGGACTGGAAGAAAAAAATAATTACAAGATAAAAGTGATATTCAACTTGAAAAAAAGACAAACAGTGCCTGATTAATTTATGAGAAACTCAAATGAAAACAGCACAGAATTAATTATGTATTACACAGTTATGTTAAATTGATAAATACAGTCTATGCATTCTAGAGGGATTTGTTGTCATCACCAGCAAGAAGTATCCCTATTTTTTCTTGAGAGTTTGACTGATTTTGTCAGAGTGGTAGATTCTCTTCACCAGTCTTCCCACCAGAGGACAGCTCTGTGTGGAGGCAAACATGTGGCGCTTCCTGACTGATGGAATATAGCATATGCACAGCCGTATTACTGCCGTGACAGCTGGCACAGTTTGAGTAATTGCTTGCTTCTGTATCTTCCTTTATGCATAATTGGAGTATTTCTTTGTTAACAGGGTTCACTTTGCTCCTATTTGCGGGTATGTGTGGGTGTGTTTGTGTGCATGTGTGAGCAAGTTGATGCGTACAAACATGCATACATGTGCATATGTGTGGGTGGGTTTCTGTCAATGCCAAAGACATTAAAATGACAGATTGTGTGCCTTGACATCATTATCCAGTGGTTGTTCTGTGGTATTTTACTAATCATATCATTCAAAAAATCATGTGATATTGAAGCTGGGAAGACATCTGCCTTCTGCTGCCATTATCCCCATTATGTCTCTATCTTTGGTCCTATTAGGATACATTTCTACCATACTGATACTGAAACATCATGGCTGTAGGTTTAGGGGGGGTCAGGGGGACTAGTCCCCCCCAATATTTATAAGAGGTGAATTTGTCCCCCCCAAAAATATCATGAATGATAACCACCTCACCAAAACAGGCTTTTATAACAGCACAGAGGGTCTCAAGACATAGATTATTTGTTAGATATCCCTTAACTTGTTTTCAAAAAAATCCTACACCCCTGCACTGGACCATACCATTTTCGCCGTGCCAGTCGTTTTGCAACCTTTCCTCACACGTCTCCCGCAGTGCACCTGGCTGGCTACTGTGGCCTGGAGCCTCTTCCTGCTGATGATGTAAGTTAATTGATTTGACTCAAAAATCATCCAAAAAGTCCTTAAACCCAACTTTTCT
>OMLI01088327.1:0-14244 GCA_900302605.1 Rondeletia loricata | reverse complement strand
TACAAACAGGAGAGGGGAAAAGGCACATCCTTTTTGGAGGTCAACGCCCACCTTAAACAAGCTTAATTTATGCCAAGATTACGAACAAAGCTCACACTCCAGGTGTATGAGGATCAAATGACTTGCAGCAGGAGCACCGATACCCTGCAGTGGCTCAGGAGGTAGAGCCCTCGCCCATCAACCGGAAGGTTGGTGGTTCGAGTCCACATCCTCCTGGGGAAAAAATCTGTCGTAGTGTCCTTGAGCAAGACACCTAACTCTAATTGCTCCCGTTGAGCAGGCTGGCGCCCTGCGTGGTTGCCTCCGCCAACGGTGCGTGAATGGGTGAATGTGAAGCAAAATCCTGTGAAGCGCTTTGGATAAAAGCGCTATATAAATGCAGTCCATTTACCATTTACCCCACACTCCTGCAGCACCTCCCACAGGATACCTTGGGGAATGCGGTCAAAGGCCTTATTCCAAATCCACAAAACACATAGACAAGATTAGCAAACTCCCAGTCCCAAGATTATAAGTGAAAAGGTAAAAAGCTGGTCCACTATTCTGCAACCAGAATGGAAAACACATTTTTTCTCCAGAATCTGAAGCTCAACCATTGGCTAGGGTCTTCTTTACAGCACCTTGGCACAGGCTTTCCCAGGGAGGCTGAGCAGTGTGATCCCTTCAGTTGGAACACTCCCTCAGGTACCCATTTTTAAAGACGGATACCGTCCAAAAGCTGTTCCGAAATCCAAGCACGATATTGAAGAGACGTGTGTCAACCATGACCCTCCAACAATATCCAGATTGATCCAGGCTATCAACATTTCAGGACAGATCTTGTCCACCCCTGGCACCTTGCCAGATAGAAATATGGCAAGTCCGTTTTGAGAAACCTGCGGTTTAGTATCCATCTAAACTATCTATATAACTAGCCATGAATTATCCACCAGCTTCTGACAACCATCCATGACTTAGGAAAAACCTGCTGAGACAGTCCTTTGCTGTCCCATTTTCCATCTCTCTCTAGATAGATGCTGGGCAGAAGAGGGTCATCACTGTTGTGGCAGCTATGTGACACACTGGCTCCACTCAAGTGCATTCAAGCCTGCAGAACAATTGTGTCAGTGGGAGTGTTTGCGAGAGAGCATGGATGTGTGTGTGTCCCCACATTTGGATACCTGCCCTGCAGTTCTCCATGTGTCACATCGTGCTTTCATCATTCTGAACAGAATTTACTCTAGAGTCTAAATACCACAAAATCTGCTTTACTCACAAAAAACAAGCCGTGACATAACTGACATCTGCCTCTGAGATTAGACAGGAGAAGTACTATGGTTGGTGGGGTTATTCAGGCTATATTGGTTATAGCCTATAAAATAGAATCTAGCCATTTTGTGACAAAATGCCTATAAAGGACAGAAGATGCACTGATGGCAGAAACTTGGCTAAAGTGCTGTTTCCCAAAGACAGAGGAAGAGTACGCAGCAGCAGAATTGAGACTGTTTCCTATACTTTGCCTTACAAAGCTCAGCTACACAAACATACACAGCTGTGCAAGCATA
Organism: Rondeletia loricata; assembly: GCA_900302605.1. Lineage (NCBI taxonomy): Eukaryota > Metazoa > Chordata > Actinopteri > Beryciformes > Rondeletiidae > Rondeletia > Rondeletia loricata. The sequence continues at coordinate 12,700 of OMLI01088327.1, read as the reverse complement.
CAACACATACTTGATCGTACTAGTAACTGACACTAATTTCCATGCTGACAAAGCTTTTTCCAAGCCTGAACACCCATCTGCGAAACAGTTAATGGTTCTACAAATGGTCATGTTGCTAAATATTGTTGCTTAATGAAGCTCAGGTTGTATGCAGGAGCTGTTGGCACGCACCACTAAGCCCCTCCAATCCTATTCAATAGAAATGACTAGTTGTTCTTGCTTACCCAGAAGGGAATTTAACAAAAGCAACAACCAGGCGCTTTGTGCCAAAATGCTCTGAGTGGAATCTTGAGTGGGCACTGCTGTTTTCATGCCATTTGGACAGTGGTGCTGTTGTCCACTGCAAGGTCTAGTTCACAATGTGATTTTCACGGCAGGAAAACAATTAGCTGTTAGACGCTATAACGGTTAAAAACAGTTGCCGGCAACTACATGACTGCTCACCCTCTCACCGGGGCACAAATTGAAGTTCTTCATGACAGTAAAAGCAAATACATTTCCCACAAGATTATAAAAGATGTAAATATGCATCAGCAAAGCAAATCATACTGTGCAGAGAGGAATATTTTGTACATCTCTCAATTTCCCTGTCCCATTTCCCCTGCAGCTCTAGCTTTCCCTTTTCTTGCTACTTTCTATCCGCCTATCAGCCGGCCGGTTTGTAATGAGCTGCTGGAGCAAAAATGTAGCAGGGAGAAAAATACAAAACCAGACAATTACACAGCAGTTAACCCAATAGTTATTACATGAGGGTGGGTGACCAAGTCAAAATGTGGGGGAATGCAAGGTGGCCTTGTTTCCCCCCCCAGTGGGTGCTGCTGTCACTGGTAACAAGGTGTAGATTTAGTACCTACTTGATGCCTCTGGGTGGTTGGTGAGTGTCAGCTTACCAGTGACTTACACGGTCATAAAAAAAAATAAAAAATAGGCCAAGAAGATAAACAGCATGGGCCTTTAGTGAGGAGGGTGTTTTCGTTAGTAATCAAGGGTGGAATGGGAAAGAATAAAGGTCGTTGCTGTAGTGACATAGAAGTTCGGAGGCAAATTAGCTTGTAAATGTGTTGCTCTTTTTCTTCCTGTTGAGGTCTCAGTCAAATGTGGGTCACAGGCCAATATGGAAATGATAGTATTGTGAACGAAAAGGTGGTGTTGGCACATAATTAGATCCTGCAATACGTTTCCATTCAAATGGATGAGACATTTATTATTTATTATGAAGGCAACTATTTAATGACATTCAAATGAACACAGATTTAATGTATGGAGGGTGACTCAAAGGGCAGTAACCACTGATGCTTCCAATTTTGATCCCAAACCATTATTTTCAAGCGCCTCTCCTTCAACCAGAACAAACAAACAAATAATGGTCTTAAATAAAAGCCTATACAAATGTATGGCAAGGCGCCACTTTATAAAATAGGATTAGTTAGTTGAGGACAAAGCCACAACCCAAACCCACTTCTCCACCATTTTGGACCAGACAGCTTTTCCATTATCCAACTAAGACACTAATCTCTCCCCACAATATAAGGAATTTAGACTATTTAGCCTGAGCTTGGTTACTCCTGAGTTCAGTCCACTCGGTGGCTATTCAGACCATGTGAACTCCTTAACCCCCTCTATTTACCACATCAACACTGCATGTAGCCAAGACTATACCATTGTTCCATGCCAACTATCATTAAGTCCGTTTGTAGTTTATATCTGGGTAACACAAAGTCAAGTTTCAAAGCTGCGTAGAACCTGAATGAGGCTGGTGATCGAAGTATTACAAAAATGCTCAAATCAAAACTGCATCAGCGTAGTGTAGCAGCTTGCCCACCATTTTGGATATGGTGGACTGAAGATAGGTGTATTGAATATGCTGGTAATATTGAATGCACACATGAAACTCAGTAGTTAGTGGGACATGATGATGCCATATGAAACAGAGCCACGTCATGTGTGCAGCTGATTCTGCAGCTAACGCCCAAATATTACAGTGTCACACTCCCTTACTGCCGGCTGACTGCCAATATTGATGATGTTGTCCTCTTACAGATGATATATTGGCTACATACTGGCTATGATGCAACTTAGTGTGATAGAAACTGTAAAAAATCATGAAGACAGGAAATGTAGGTCAACTCTAATGAGCTAGAACCCAGACAGTAGTCTCCTCCCTGCTAATAGCGTTCTACAGTTAGCCATGGGAAGGCTCTGGAGCGATAATTAACTAACCACAATGCCACAATTGACATCACTGTTGGTAGGAGCACATTATTTTAGGGCCTAAAAACCCCAAATTAGGTAAAGAAAAAAAATATCAACCACTACACCATATGTGTCAGTGTGGTGAAAGAGCCTCAATAATGCGGGGCAGCTGAAATACTGTGCCCCACGAGGGTTGTGTTAGAGTTGTGCCAAGATTTCTCTCTTGCAGTTTTGGCCCTGCTTATTTTGGTCTTAACGAGGCTGTTGAACTACTTGAACAGGAACCATAAAAATATCAAGCCGATTGGTTGACGTGGTCCTGTGCGGTGGTCAGGTGGAGCTGGACAAGAAGCTAGAACAACGAAAGACAAAAGAGGGAGCTTGATGTTCCATTTACTCTCAAACCGTTTTGTTTGCCTGCCAGCTGATCCCTCTGTATCGTTTAATCCAATAACAGCCACGAGACATACCCGGCCTGTGTTGCTATATACACGCCACTGTGTGGGACAAAAGTGGGACGGCCATCAAATGATCCCTGCATATCTGCCAATTTTCCATCTCAACAACCTAAGAAGCTTTAAAAGGACATTTGAATACATTTTATTGTAGGCAGCTCGGGGCCCATCCAGACAACTAAGTATAACTTGTCCTCACTGACGCTCTCTCCCCCATCACATGCTTACACAGGACCCCACTTACCCCGACTCCCATAGTGGAGCATCACAGCATCCATGGGAGCGCACATGGTGGGAACATGTGCTCCTGATGTCAGCAACAGAGCACTCTACTGAGTACATGGGAGGGAATACTCAATAATTAATATAGTCAAGAGAGTGCATTAAACAGCCCCACTGGAAGCATGGAAGACCATAAAAGGCAACAGAGGCAACTCAGCGGCCACTCAAAGCATCAGACATGATCTCAGGACTCAGAGGTAAGAGCACCTGATGATGGTATAGCTCTCAACTAGTTAGGTACACTAAAACAAACAGATTCATTCCTTTTATTCGTTTTGTAAGGGTCAGCTATGTGTGGATAATATTTTACATTTGTTTACATGTCACTATTCATTCACCATATGGTGACTAAAATGAACAGACAAAATAGCCATGTTCTCCATATTCACAGTTAGGCCAAGAGCAAATGAGCAATAAAAGTGTCAGTTCAGTGTTGAAAGTCAATCCTCTTTGTTTATGATAGCCTAGAACAGTGGTTCTCAGTCTCAGTACTTCAGACCCCAAACCCTGCTGGTTTTCATTCTAGCCATCTAACCAGGGACTGGTTTACACCTGGGACACCCGGTAGGATAATAAACCAGCAGTGCTCTGGGTCCTTAGGACCAGGATGGAGAACCACTGGTCATTTTTTAAATGAAAGAAAGAGTGCCTACTGAATATAAGCTAGGTTTATATTCATTTTCAGTAACACATCCAGGGCACGGCATGTCTAACATTAGTGATGTAAAACATTACCGGTAACACTGGCTTCAAAGGAGGTTACTAGATGCGCAAAGAATGAATGAAGTGATGAGTCGAGGGCAAAGTAACTTAGTGCAACCAGATCAAACAGAAGTTTCACGGGTCGACACGTAAAGAGCGTCCAGTCCGGTCCAGTCGCCTCACACCAGACCGAAGATAGTCTTATTATATTATGCGACTAGTTACAGCTGAAGTCAAGCTGAACATCATACGCACAACCAAAGCTTACGCTGTTTCCAACATTCACGGTCAAAACACTCACCCTCCTGTCAAACGCAGAGAAGCAAAGCACAGCGGTGTCTTGAGTCAACGCAAGACTGAAGGACTTGTAGGGCAGCTGATACCGGAGTCGACGTTCACTGCCTGTGTCATGAAGGGGGACAAGAACAGCCGTTTGGTCGCCTTTTGTTTTGACGAGGAGACAGTCTCTCTCTCTCTCTCCACCCGAGGGAGGCGTGGCGGGAAATCTACTGCTGCCTTCAGGTACGCCTCGGAAACCCCTACTGCACAGTTCAGAGGTCGTAAATACGACTTGTCGCACATTCAAGTGCTTTTGGTCGGAAATAACAACAAAATGGACCCTGTAACAAGAAAAGCTAGTAATTGCGGCTTATGTTATTTATTCAAAACAAAGATAAAATTGAACAACGAGTGAAAATAAACAACAATACTGATTATTTACAGAGAATGCCAAACAATTACATATAATAATAAAATACAGTGGGGCTGACATCGCGTCCATGCTCTCTGCTCATATCATAGGCTGTATTCCCCTCCAGAGAGGTCATCCCTAAGGGCACCAGGTCACTGAACAGGTGCCTGAGCCCTACTCCCTGCTCAGGCACCTGTTCAGTGACCTGATGCCCTGCTCACTTTGCTGTGCATTGAGAGACAATTTGACAAACGCTGGATTCCATGCAAAGTGTTCATGTTCTTCCTGTCTTCTAAACTTTCAGGCACAATACATGTAAAAGTGTCTCTGGTGAGCGGTCAGGGTGAAACGACACTTCCTTTGCACTGATAATTGCTAACATTATGTTAGCTACCTAGCAGTTTGGACAGAAAACAGGACAGAATGCTGGCTGCCATGGCGACAAAGACTCTTGTCAAAGAGGAAAAAGGCGGAAGGTTTTTAGGTCTCATCAGCTCAGAATTTTGTCTTAATTTCCTACAAAGTTATCATGCCATGTACACTTCAGGAACGCCCATTTTGCAGGTCACTTGGCCGTAATAAAAATCAGCCACTACCCATCAGAACCACACTAAATATGGGCCCTGTGCAGGTACCGACTGCTTGACTGGAACACAGGGATAGTAAATTCACACTCTCCCAGTCGTATTTACCACTTTGCTGGAACGTACATGCACACTCAGCTTGTAATTGCAATATTTCCGACAGCACTTGAAGGCAACATATAGTCTGTGGTCTTTTTTGAGGGCTCTCGGGTGAAGAGCGCCGCCATGTGGACGCTCTGCGGTAACAACCCAAGCAGCTGCACGCTAAACTTGAGATCCAGCATCCAATTCAGTCTCAGGCTGAAACAGAAAAAGTTACCTACTTATCTCACTTCATGGAGTTGGGGTAGAATTTCTCATATGAAATTCCCAAGGTGAGCATTAAATACAAATGCACACCCTCAGTATCCTGTCATCATCTCAGAGAGACACCTATGAGACATTGTTAACCTATGCAAAAAGCTCCTGAGTGATGCTTCTTCTGGGGCTGCGGGTGACCTAGTGGCTTAGAGAGACCGTTCCATAACTGATGGGTCAAAGGTTTGATACCCAAAAGTGCCAATGTGAGTGCATCATCAGTCATGTGTCCTATCAAAGTGCCTTCAAGCAAGACACTGAACCCATACCTGCTCACTCAGTCACGCTGGACAAGAAGGCCAGCGTCAATATTCAGTAAAATGTTTTCACAGGTTTCCATCAGCGCTATTTTCCTATAGGCTCTCTTTGATAAAGTACTTTTTTTATTTGTCATGTCATATCAGTGGTGACTTGGTAAAGTTGCTTTTGGAGGGGAGAGGAGCTGGGTCATTGTGGGTTTCAAATTGTTACCTGGGAGTGTGGGAAAGATGCGTGGTCTGTCTGTCCCCAAACGCTGAAGAAAAATTGCAAGCTGTTTCTCCTTCGGGGCTTTGTCCAAGCCAGTGGCTATCAGGTAAGAGCCGAACTGTTCTTTCCATATCTTCCATGGGGTAGAAAGGTCGTCTAGCATGGGCAAGAGATGCTGCATTTGAGCCAAAATGCTAGTGTGTGCATCTGGAGGACTTGTGTCCCACCCAGGACTGACGTCTAAGGGGAGCACTCAAAGTGATGTTATGATAAAAAATAAATAAATAACAACACATTTTGGCCCATGTGTGGTAGGGACTCTAGCGTAGACAACTTGACAATCATTACCAAGGTTTAATGTATCATGTCATGTATTTCTTTTACAATTAGCTAGCACTCCGGTTGTGAAAATGAACTTAGATCTGTAGTTATAAATGTACTTTTGTTTTTTTTACTATTACTATTAATTAAGAATGATTCTGAATTAGGTACATACAACATTGTCTGTCATTCAGCAGTAACCAAAAACCTCAAAGTGTATCTGGTGTATTTTATGAATATGACAGAAAACAATCAGATTGTCTCAGCTTGGCAACCCATAACACTTGTTGTTGTTATTTTTTGGTTATTTGTTGTTAATTGTTATTTGCCCATTTGATTTGGCTTGTCAGGTCAAGTAATTAGAAATCTGGTATTTAGCTCAGATGCACTGCTTGTGGCCAGCGACTCACCAGTGCTGGTGCTGTAGGTGCGAACAGTGGTGGCAGTCGGAGGTGGCGACCCTGAGTCCATGGACGCCGTGTCGTCGTCTTGGGAACAGCCGGCTTGGATGGCTCTCAGGTAGCTATGGCTACGGGATCGGAAGCATGTTGGCATGGGCAAGTCTGGAGGCTCCGGGTTGTCCTGAGAATGGGGGCGGGAATCTCTGAATGTGGACTCCTCATAATGATGGCTCATTTCCAGGTCCCGTAGCTGGAAGGAGGAAAGAGGCAGGTTGGTACAGAGGGCATAATCTGCCATGTTGACAACAGTGGCAGAGTAAGGAGAACAGTGGCATGGGGCATGTGCTGTATGTATGGTACTACAGTGGCTGGTCTCAAGAGCACTCCAGCACTTGAAGTAACCACTAACTGCCCAGCTGACTGTGCCTGTAAAGGGCAGTCTCCACCTGTGAGGCACATTTGGTAGGATGCAATAAAATGGCACCAAAAGGGTCAAAAGTTATATTGCATGGAAAACTACAATTAGTGCAAAGTAGTGCAGAGCTCTGTTCAAAGAGACCTGGTGTTCACCTCTATGTATACCCAGTGAAACCAGTGCTGCTTCTCCTGTTTCCCTTCAGACTGACTTTGTAGCTGGGGTGTCATTTCACTCGTTAGATGCATTATCACCTTTTGACATTTGTTACATCATGGCCTGCTATACACAACTTGTCAAGTTACAGAAAACAAAGCAAGTACCAAAAAAGAGGAATCACTTTGAAAATGTTTTTGTAAGACTTATGCATGCTTATAAAAAAGAGTCAACCATTTCTGAGACTTGCTTAACATTCATGAATGCAGAGGGGAAAAAATCACTGGCACATCTTTGAAAGACTAAGAAGCAAGCCTTGCAGATAATGGGATTTCATATTCTGTTGACTGACAGCAACAACCTGACTAGGAGCCAAAAATTGTGTTTGTAGCAAAGTTATTTTGATGAAGCACTGAGTGGGGACAGAAGGAAGGAAGTGAGGAAGGGAGTGGAAGAGAGATAATGGGGGAGAGAGTCTAGTTACGAGAGAGAGCATGAAAGAGAATGGGGGAGAGAGTCTAGTTACAGCCACAGTCCATGTTTTTGAGCCCTGGTCACGTTTTGGGTAGAGGTGATTTTAATTTAAAAAAAATACACAATTAACAATGACACCTTCCCCCCATCCCATACCAAATTAATTTTGTTTAGGACCGTAATTGAGTTGAAAATGACACAAGAAGTTGAGCCATAAATCCAAATTATAGTCCATGTTGGATTTGTCTGGTATTGTGCTGCACATGCAAAAGAAATGCAATCAATTCACACATCAGCTCACTCTGAATTTGTTATAATGCAGTGACCTGTCAAAGATTGGGTCCAAATCTCGTAGTAATGGCTTGTAATGCCTCATTTGACAAACCCATTGAAATAGATCAGAGCCAACTCAGCATAGTTGTTCATCATCTCAGTGACCTTAGGTTAATAGCTCTTATGTAAGTGGATGAAGTAGACCTGAAACCACCAATGTCACTCAGTCAACGTTTAGGCTCAGAACATTAATATGAGATACAGTTGGAAAATGGGGATTCTTTGTTCAATGTAAGCTCATTTTATTAATGTCATTCAAGCTGTTATCTGTGAAAATGCTAATTTTCTAGGGGAATGAGTTAGTAGCTCAAGGCAGAAGACAGGGTCTTTAAAAATGACTGGTGATTTGGAAGTGGAATGTTTGCTAGGAGCTAAGTGGTGTAAATTTAGAGGAAGTACAAATGTACTCTTAACTCATTAGACGAATATCTAATAAGCTAATGAGAGAAAGAGAGAGAGAAACGGAGAGGGCTGTCAGGCATGCAATAGTTTGGGCTCCATCAGTGTATAAAAGACCACATTTCATACAATCCATCACTCCCCTGACCAGGCAACCTCTGACCTGTTCCATGCAGCTCCTCCTGCCCAAGGTGCTGCAGGCCTGGCTGAAGTCATCATCATCCCAGTGTGGGAAAGATGAGCCTGAAACCCCAATGCAGTCTAGGTTGTCCAGGCTGCGGTTATTGGAGAGCTCTCTGAGAGATGGAAGACAGCTGGAAAAGGGAGGAGGATGGGAGGAAAGACAAGAAAAAGGGGATATGTGAGGATATGAAATGTGAGGGATAAAATTAAAGGCAATGTCAGGAGTGCATGAGGAAATACTCAAGGGAAAGAGGCCAAAAGAGCCGGAAGGAAGGAAGACAGGGAAGTAGAAGGAAAAACATGGATCAGGGGAGAAAATGAAATGGCCAGCAAAGACAGGAATCGAGAGAGAGTAAAAAGTTAGGATTAGGTTGTTATTCAAGACATTCCTTTCATTTCCACTTTCGTTTAACAGTCCATTCCAATCTCATCTAATTTTACCGTCAATCATTAGAGCATCTGAGCATGCAAAGCCAATGATGTCAGGCCACGCATATACACAGCTATCTGTGCCATCATGGTGCCAAAATCAAAGAACATTAGGGTTACCATCAAATACCAGCTCGAATGAAAATCACTCTATCATTTCTTTTTTTACGTAGTCTTTGTTGGCACACAGTGATAGTAACATGACAGTACACTGCCAAGCGATGGTCTTTGGGCACATATGCCCCCCCCCCTGTATGAATAGCGCCAAACTGAGCACCAGGGCAGATGGTATCTACAAGCTTGAGGGAGGTTGGCAGTTGGCAGGGGCACGAAGTTGGTTGGCATTTGGAGTTGCCACTGACTTCTAAGGGGGGCTAGTGCAAGGTGACTGATCGGAGGTCATCCAATCAGGAATAAGCATTGCACCACACCCCCAAGAAGTGTCTGACAGACCTATCACTGACCTGCTCATTGACCTGCCCAGCTGGTGCAGAGAGGACACACTGTGGAGTGGAGACCACAGGGCATCCAACTCCCCCTGCAACATGGCGTAATCCAGGGTTCTGCTGTTCATGTCAATCAGGGTGGAGCAGACCGCAGAGGGAGCGCGGGGTGGGATGGTCAGGGATTGGTAGTTGGAGTAGGGTTAGTCACTCAAGCACGCTTTAAGGGGAGTATAAATCCTTACATTTCTAAACATAGATCTTAAAGGCAATTAAAAGTTCCTTGTCTTTTTTTTGAGGTGTTGAGAGTGTGTGTATTCCTCCTGATATGTGGAAATGTGTATATGCATATCAGGTAGGCCTGTGTGAGCTTCTTAAGCCGCTGCCCTCTTGTGTCTGTTAACTAGAGTTGTCTTTTCACATAACAATACTCAGTCTGTGATTGTGATCCAACCAGAAACATACCCACTGTTAAATTGGCTGCACATACTGGGGCACTGGCTTTGTGTCATTTTGAGATTGTAACCTCACAAGTTGAGGAGCAAGTACAAGAAGAGAAACAAGAGCGAGCTTTGTGATCTCTCCCCTGAAGCCATGAGGCATGGGGTTGGTTGTCACACAACAGTCTGTTTTTACTGTTTTAAAATAGGCACATTATTGACAAGTAATAAGAAATCAAGTTATATTTGTTAATATTATCCGAGACTTAACCATATTTAGTGAACATTGTGTGGGTTTTGAGCTGATGACTAATATTTAAGTTTACAGACATTTCAGTGAACAAGACACATGGAAAGAATTACCTCAATAAAGTTCAAATCTCAATTATGACATTTATCTGTGTTGCTATATATGTAAAGCATGGTGTTATTTGTGAGGAGTGTATTGCTGAATACAGTATGAGTATATATGAATGCTTTGTTCTACAAAATACTTTTAGTCCTGAAGTCTGAGTAGACATTACAAAAGATGGTAATATTGTCTAGATTAAACGTGTTTTAACATTGGCTCGGAAACTAAATGAAATTTTCTCTATTTTCTGTCATTTTCTGAAAAAGACGAGTCAAGTCAACAAAGTCTCACTGTGCCTGCACCACACATGCACATGTGTGATTTAAAGACGGTGAGGCACAAGCCCAGTCGGTCAGAGAAGATGAGGCTGCTTTGCGGTGATTTACTGGTTGAGTGCAAACAGAAGAAAGTGTCATGTTGTGTAAACTATCCAAACGCTGTCTGTATCTTCTTAGCCAGACTGTTGCCTTGCAGGACCATCGGTAAATCACGGCTGTGGAGATGACAGTAAGGCTCTGGCATGTGGAGGACGGCAGGGAGTCTGACACCATTTAATTCTATGCGTGAGTAAGCGCAGCTTGGTTGACTCTGTGTATGTTGTATGCATTTGTGTGTTCCTCTCTTTAGTATGTAGGAGCATATTGGCATGCCAAGAGCTTATGTGTAGTGGCTTCCTTCCTGTATGTCACAACTCCTGTCTGTGAGCACTAACGAGATTCAGTAGAATGTGTGGCTTATTTATTCTCCTTTTACATGATTGTAAGTGTCTATGTGAGTATGTGGGTATCTCTGAAATCAGCACTTTGCATATCCATACATCTTAACATAAGGTACTCTCAGTCTGTTCTCTTACTTGCGTGGGGGTAGCTGGTCGCTCAGAGACTGCTGCGTAGCCCTGAGGTAGCTCTGGCGACGAGCGGCGGTTTTTGGCGAGGGTTTGGGGCTTCCCTCCGAGTCGTCGCTGTCCTCCATGTCGCCCATGGCCTTCACATAGCTGCCGCTGCGCATCCGCCGACACGGGATTTCATTGGCACCCCCGCTGCGGCCTAATGTGCTACTCCAGTCACCCTACAGGCAGCATCAATCCGCTAAAATTAGTCTTTGGTTTTCTTACAAACCCTGTATCGCTGCTGCTGTTCATAAGAATGCTTTGATATTTCATTAACCTATATGGGCTTTTATTGCAGAGATCATAATATAATTCGCCTGTGCTCTGTAAATTCATTCAGTGCATCTTATCTCAAGCACTACATTCACTTCAGGTGTACTCACCCTTCGCCCCACCTGCAGGTAGTTGCAGGTTAGCTCCTGTTGGCAGGATTTGGACTTGAGCATGGACCTGTCCAGAGTAGCTGAGCCCTTCTGGATCACCTGTCTCGGCTGGCCCATGGTCAACGTGGACCAGGAGCTGCCTTTCATAAAGTCACTATCATTCATCATCATACTTGCTCCTCCTCCTCCTCCTCCCCCATCCCCTCCTCCACCCCGAGGCCCAGGAAGCGCCTGATACTTCATGTCGTTGTTGCTTTTGGAGGAGCTGATAGTGTTGTAGCCACTGTGGATGTATCTGCTCTGGCCCATCTGGGTGTCGTGGGCGGTAGGACGGCCCAGAGTCATCATGGCCATGGGGTTGCGGTAGCTGCTCAAATCGCTGCTGTCCAAATCGTCTGAGCTCCAGTAGCCCGACATGTTGGAGCGTGGCCGTCGTTTGGCAGTCCCCTCTGATTTAGTACCCCGATCTTTACTCTTAGATCGGCGATTCTGCTTTCCTCCATCTTCAGTGCCGGACGAGCCTCTGCCAGTGCCAGCAGAGCGCCCGTTGACGTTTCCTTTCATGTTGTGGCTCTCCAGTGACTGGGACTTCGCGAAGAGCTTCTGGACTGAGTGCAGCATGTAACGGATGCGACCGGGGCTGTCTGTACGCTGCTTGGCGGCAGCTGCCGCAGATGTTCTATGGAACTGCAACGTGCTGAAGCCATCTCGGCTGCCAGGCAGCTGGTTATCAAACTGCTCCAGCAGATTGGGTGGTTCCTGGTTCTTGTGATGCGATATGGTTGCTGAGCCACTTGTAATCATGGGTGTCCGTCCACTCAGCCCTGCCATGCCTATGCCCATCCCCATGCCCATGGACATGGTTCCTGTAGTTATACCCCCAATGCTATCCCCAGGCGGGGAGAAGTCAGACTGGTCGTAGGAGTTGTAGTGGATCCTGGGGAAGGTGCTGCTGTTGGACAGCTGGTTGTTGAGGGGCAGCATGCAGTCCGGTGGGAGGGAACCGGGGTTGGCTGAAGGGTAGTGGTGGGGGTCCATGGTGCCATAGTGATCCATTGTGGGTCTCAGCATGTAGGGGCTACGTGGCAGGGTGCTGGTGTTTTGAGGGTAGAGGGCCTCCGGAGGGCCTGTGGAGGGTTCGTAGGAGTCGGACAGGTGTCTGTTACGGTTGGTCCCTAACCCTTTCATGGTGATGAGGAGGGGCCCAGCCCTCTAGAAGACCCCCAGGCCAGGAAGAGATGAACGACGACCTCGAGGGTGACTCCTACGAAAGAGGAACAAAAAGGACAGAAACAGAACGAGAAAGAGAAGGGAGAAAGAAAACAAGGGGTTTAGACTGTGTAATAAAGT
>OMLI01088326.1:0-17800 GCA_900302605.1 Rondeletia loricata | reverse complement strand
CCACTCACTCCTCTGACACTTGTATTAATGGTATTTTGGCCTGGGACTGTAGATGCTGAAAAGCGATTGTGCAGAAGCAGCTGTGTCTCTCTCTCTCTCTCTCTCTCTCTCTCTCTCTCTCATACTTTACTAGTGTCTTTTTTACTGACTCCTTTATCCTTTCTCAGCCCTTCTCTGTCCATTCTCTCCCCCCTTCTCTATTCTCTATCCATTCGTTCAGTCATTACTGGTCAGTGTCAGCACTTGAAAACTGTTGTGCTTGCCGAGCCGGTGTCATCACAAGTGGAATTAACCATTTTCCCTGTGCGTGATTGCAAGAAGCCCGACTCATTCCACCTCCCCTATACACTCCATCAAGATCCACTGACAGAGAGAAAGCCTACAGGCTTCCGTTAAAGGCATGATATAAAACTAAATGTTTACCATTCTGTAGGAGACTCTCTGCAGTTCTTGGATAGCGTCAAAATATAACGATCTCAAAAATCATGTGAAGATGGCAAGTGAGTTACTGCGAAGAAAACGCAGCTCTTGTACCTGGAAATCTCACTTTGTGGGATAAAAACATTGATGTTGCAGGGGAAAGGAAATATCAACAACTAGTCTTAAGCTCACTGATTATTCATTATTCCAGCTTGATGTTTGAAGCAATATAAAATATTGCTGCAGTCGTTTCTCCTGATAAGTTATGACTAAGACACACATCTTTGATGTTAATCCCTGTTGGTCACAGTTGAATAACATGTAATCAGTCATCCGCAGGTACTAGTGAGATAGGGCAGATACAGAGGGGCATAAGACCAATGATACCAGCTTGATCTGAAGGGATAACATGCTAAACTATCCATAGGCCACCTCAAATAAACACAGCTTACTATGCAAGATGATGAATGTAATTCCTTGCAGAAAAAAATAAATAATCATAATCGGGGGGATTACATCTAAAATCTTAATATCTTGTATTTAGGCCTGCGGTGGGAGTAATCTGTTGTCTGATCTGCCTGCGGACCTGGAACACTTCTTCAGACGTTTGTGGAAGATCATGAAATTGCATGGGTAATACAAATCTGCTTCTTTTTCTATTCATTTCTTTCCAGATTACAAGATTTGCAGAGATTTGATCTGACCCTCTACCACTGTTGTAGGTGGCCTTGACATTAAACTCAAAATGAGGACTTTAAATAACCATTACCACCCGGGTCAGCCTTCTTTTTTCACCACAAATGCTGTGAAATAAATCTAATGCTCATATAGGCCAATACAAGAGAGAGAAAAAGAGGAATACAAGGGTCCCTCAGTTAATGTATCATCATCTGAGTGGGTTTGGATTGGAGTTATTAGAGTATTTCACTTCATTGCATGACCTCCTGTTCCTCCTCAGATCATGAATCCTATTCATTACCCAGTCCTTCTGGAGTGCCCGCCTTTATAATATTACTCAATTTATATTCTGAAGCAGGCTCCTGGGAGAGCGATCAGCGCTCCGAAACAGCGACCCCCCTATAACCCAATCACAATATTTAAAGGGCAGCAAAGAGCTTTTTAATGCGCGTCGTAGATAACCATTTAAAGTGGATTGCTTTGGTTTAATATGACCTTAACAGGCTGGCAGTCACATGTGAAGAATGAATAAGCTAATAGGAGAGACGACAGGGAGAAAGAATGAAATCAAAAAGCAGAATATGAGAGATTTGTTTCAATGCTAGCCGGCCTCTTGACGGCTGCTGAGAGGAGCATGATAGAGAATCACAAGCGTGTGAATGAAACAGGACAGGCGATGAATGAAGCTACTGGTCGCATTTCTCTTTTCCCCTTCCCGGAGTATGAACTGCTTTATCATGATAAAAGACAAGACAGGTGTAAATGACACATTTACATTCTCCCATCAAAGAGAAACTTGTCTCAATCTCGTTGAAAGCGCTGTGGATCTGGATGTGTTTTCTGCAGGGGGGGGGAAGGCAGCGTTACAGGATGATATAGTGGCAACATGCAATGTATGTTTGTTTAGATATGTCATGAAAGATATCAATGCTGGGACTCCAACCCACACTCTTAACGGTGTAATCCAATTCTTGCCTCTTGATGCTTTCCCAGCATGTCTATGTCAATACCCTTTATGAAATGCACACAACAACCGTGTAAGCCATAAATCAGTCTATTTCTAAATACGCGTTCAGCTGACAGGAAAGGTAACAAATGACATCTCCTACCAAAGCGGGGAAACACATGAACCTGCTCTGAAGACAGTGGCCTGGTAATCTTGCAGTGTTTTTTTAATCACTCAGTATCAAGCCAGATACTTTTAGTTTCTGTTACTTCTTCCATGTTATTATTGGCACTGGGATGATATTTATCTGTGTGTGATCTCTGCATGGTGCAGACTCAGCATTGCTGAAGGGAGATGCAGATCATCTATATTTAGATGAACTCTGATGTCCTTGACATTAATCACAGTCCATAACCAAAGGCATCATTTCATCTTAAATCTGGCTGAACAGAGCATTTTCAGCCAAATGAAATAGTGTTGTTTTCCTGCCCTCAGCCTCTTTCATTAGAATAAAGCACATGGACCCTTTGAAATTGACAGGCATCAACATTGACAACCAAGGAAAATTAAGCATGCATGTAATTTATTGATATCCACTCAGTGCAGATACACATTTTTTATTTTTTTTATTTTATGTGCTATGCCATCGTGGGAGAAAGAGATGCACAGAGGCTCATCCGCTACACGATACACTCTGAATGACTGAATACATTGTGCTAAGAGGGGAATTAAAGGCATAATAAATGACCTTGGTGATCAGACAAAATAGGCCAGTTCATAAAAGCAATTTGCATGGGCCTGATTGATATCTTGCCATAGATTGCATTGTCAGTTGCTGGTCAAAACTTGTGATTAAGCATTTAGTGTTTAGTCAATTTCGCTCTCTTTTTAAGATTTTAATTAGTAAATGAACCACTCTTATGGATGAATGATTGATGCCCCGCAGTAACCCTCCCTTTTGTGTGTGTGTGAGTGAATGAGTGTGAGTGGTGTGTGTATGTATGCATGTGAATGTGTGTGATTACTGCATGATGCAGATGATATATAGTAGTCATCTAAAAAAGACCGGCCAAATGAGAAACAACCATTACATTAGTGTTTCAGAATGTGATATAGCGGGAAGGGTCACTGTGTCCAACCAGTATTCATTTCTAATTGGACATATTAAGTACTGGTTGCTTGTCAAAATATGTGGATTTGATTTAAATGATTGCACCAGTGGCTTTAGCTGAAGTCAGAATGCATTTAGAAGCTTAATAGTGTGTTTTTTTAACAAGGGCTGGGAACATATGAAATCAGATAGCACAATAGTTCAGTTTATTACTGTAGGGCTGAGGGGGAAACAGTCAGGTCAAAGTGGTGTTACGGTCAGTCTCAGAAGAAAACCGAACAAATACAAACCTACCAAATTTTCTGAAATAAAGAGCAAATGTCATATGTCTTCCATTTCTATTCTAAGATCAGGATTTGAAATCGTTTGACTCCCCACTGCTGTTCGCTACCCTTATTTCAAATGGCGAGAAGTAGGAAATGAGGAAAGGTGATTTGGTTTTTTCCTTTTTGTCCATTTAGGAACATTGAATGTGCAACCCAGCTTTCCTAGATGCTGATTGTACATTGGATCAGTGCTTATCGGGATTGATACCCTCATACTGGTATCCCATTGGTGGTTGGAGAGCCCGTATAAATCATCCACTGGGCGCTGATATACAAACTGCATGATAAATGCTTAGTGACCTAATGATGAAAACAATTATTTGGGCTTTTAACTTTTTTATCTCTGTGCAAAACGGAGCCGTTTTGGGGACGGAAATGGTGACAAATAACAGTGAGAGGCTGCGAAACGCTGCCGTTCACACTTTCCCAGATTAACGTCATTTGTATCAGTTTAGCGCCAGAGGGGCCAAACCACATGATGAAGGAGATCTGAATTGGCCTTCACTAAAACTGTGAAAGGAGAGAGAGAGAGAGAGAGAGAGGAGGTAATGTGTGGTGTAGTGGATATGAGGATGTGTTTGTCATGTGGGCTGGGGAGGGAGGGACGACTCCAGGGGTCAAAGGTGGATCTACAGCAACAGAAACAGGGGAGCGTTACATTTCCTCTGGCCACCCTTAAATAATGTCCGCAGGCCCAAGTTATTAACCTCTTTAAAGCCCACAGAGCAGAGTAGCGCAAGCCTCCAGTCAGGCCTGGTCGCGGTCAGGGGACAGATAGCAGGAGATAATAGAGGTGCACACTGAGGAACAATGCACCGGCGTATCGAGGGATGGGGGAAAGGGTAGCACGAGTGAGGGAACAGGGCCAAATAAAAAGAGAATAATCCCAAGCACAGATAATCAATGGGGAGATGAGGACAGGAGAACGAGAAATAGACTTGGATTTTCTCCCTTACTTTTTGATTCTGTCTATTTCTAATAGAGTTTATGACGTGTTATTCCTGCTCTGCGTAGCGGCTGGGCTGGTGTGAGCGTGTGATGCTCTGAGGGGTGTTGTGGAGGCTGAGGATGCTGGTTCACGGAGGGTTCACCCATTACCCAGGCCCTGCAGCCAGCTGGGGGGCTAACCAGGATGATCAGCGCGAGCCACAGCCTGCACAGGCCCCAATGATTTTCACATCAAGCCGCCTGATGTACAGCTCCACCGTCTACCAATCGCTCTCCCATATCGATCCCCCCTTAAATGAGCCTTCCCCGCTTTGTACCATGAGCAATAATTAAAAAAGCAGCACATTGATTTTAACTAATATTATGAGAGATCAGGATGTGCACATGCTTACAAAACAGCTATCGGCATCAGAAAAACAAAGCAGTGCAAAAAGGGGGAAAAGGGGAAATAGCTGATTCAATTCAAAGCAACAAAAGGATGCACACATGCAAAACTCCAAAGTATTTGATTTGTGTTGTAATACACCATGAGGAAATATAATCTCCATTGAAACTGATAAGGCCTGTCGTTACTCTCAAATTCCACCATGCAGCATGTGTTGCATTGTAATTGTTATTAAACAGGAAATAAAACATCCCATGGGACAGCAGGGATTATTAATTTATTACAGGATTTTCCATTTAGTGAAGTACATACATTTGAAGATGTGTGCATGTACAAATTGTGAATACTGAACATGTTCACTTGTGTTCAGTTTGTTTCATTTTGTTTTCCACCAGTATTCAAACCTTAAGTCATCAAATCTCAAATGCAGGATACTATGGGCATATGAAACTATACTTTATCCCGAATTCAGATCAGAAACAGTAATATGATTTGTTCGGTTTAAACTGTATAACATTACAGACCACTTGGAGCAAAAAGCTATGGATTTATGTTGTACATCAGAAATTACATGTGCAATACTGGATGAAACACATGGTATATTGTTAAGGCAATAAAACCCAACCTTTTACATCCTTGATCACAAATATGTCCAATTAGTTCGCAGTTTTACATTAATTTAAGAATTTGTTCATTACATCTTATTAGATTTCTACAGCATGGGCCTAATCATTGTCAAATTATGTTTGAGAAATAGATATTGTTCTATAAATAGTGATAATGAATTGAGCCTGGCAAAGATTTAAAATTTTCACCACACGATGCATGAGTGACAGTAGGAGTGGTGAGGCTCTAGCTACATGTAGCTGCAGAAAACTCCAGCTACTGGTCGTATAATCAGACTTCTGTTATGTCGTTTCCATCTTCAATGACACTTTGACAGAAAGAAAGTAGGGGAACAAAACAGACATAAAGTCCTTTCACCAGAGCACTCGTTGACTGTTTCACGGTGCATTTGTGGATATGTCTGAAATTGTAAATGCGGCGCTTATGACATTAAAGCCTAAAAAGCAGAGACGCGACATATGCTCTGATACTGTGGACGCTTTAATGTGATAAGTTAGTGTCACACATGGGGGTGCTGCCTGCTTCCACTGCAGGATTCCCTGGTTGCTCTCTAGCTGATGGTTTGATGGTAGCCCCCAGTGGCCACTCAGCTGTGCTCGGCCATTGTGGCTCCAATATGGGCAGCGAGGGCCATTAAGGCTCCTATAAAGTGACCGAGGCCCAAGCCCCGGCCCCGGAGCGCCTTACACTTATGCATCACGCAGGCATCCCATAATCCTTAGCATATGGCCTGTGAGTGTCGACAGGCATGAAATTACATCAAGGGCATTTTTTGATAACTGTCGATACTCTCACAAAGACGGTCAGCCTTATTGACGCCGAAGTCAAGGGCTGCTCTATGTGTGTGTGTGTGTGTGTGTGTGTGTGTGTGTGTGTGTGTGTATGTGTGTGTGATGGGGAGGGGGTGTTGTCTGGGCGTGATGAGGGGGCCTGCAATGTCAGACAGATGCCAGTGAGAACTGATCCAGAGGGAGCCTGATCTTTATTGATATGAGTAAATTGATATTGATAAGGATTTGGATTGCTATGGATCGTGTTAAGCAGCAGTATAATAGAGAGGTCCTCAAAAAGGATTGCGGTCAGAGAGTCACTTTATTAGAGAAGTTTTTGCCTCCTCTATTTTGAATTTCATTCACTCTAATCCAACGCTTGATTATTAATTTCTATCAATTTAACAATAATGCCCAGACAACAGTTCAGTCAATAGGGAGCAACACAGTAGGAGCTGCAAGCAAAGTCCACCAGCATCCAGTTTTGCTTATTTTGTGACTTCTTCTTATGTGAATTTGTTAGGCCTGTATACTCTAAATTGACTTGCCCAAATTTGAAAATATTTTTGAAAACAAATTTTTCAAACAAGTTTACATTTGTCTAAATATTTCTCAAGTGTTTAAATTGTAATGAGCTCAATAAAGGCAAGATTATAGGAAAATAATGCAAAGTACATTCTTATATGTAAATAATAAAAAAATTCTAAAATGCAGAAAAAGGCCATCAAGATGTCTGGTTCAGATCACATGGAAGCCCTTTCTCTTACTGAAGGACAAATTGATTGATAGTGTTGGAGTGGGCCTTTACAGATGCATATGCATATATGCAATTATAGTATACTATACTGCCACCTAGTGATCATATGAATATGTGAATATTCCTTCATGTATCATGCATGTGTTTTTCTGTCATACTATGAAGCAAAATATTTCTAAATTGTATTGAAGCATTATATTATACAATTGCATGTAGTATAATGATATATATACTGTACCTGTCAAAATTAGGAAATTAGATGATATAATTTACAGTGTTTTGCATATCATTACACTGCACACACTATTTAGATTATCACTGCTGATGACAGTGAATGTGAATTAACAAAATTATGACAAAACAAAAACATGGTGAAATAATCCTGTGTTTCATTAGAGGATCAACACAATAGCTGATGTTAAATTGTTTGTATTCATGACCATATTATTCATCATAGATGTAATAATCAATACTTGTAGCATTATGTAAACCAGTGGCAATGTAAATGTCCTCAAAGCAGATTCTCATGGGAAAGACGTAATTGGATGGGAGACATCTATAATGATTCCTACCATGGCTAAAGAGGATGGCCACATTTCAGAGCAAATATAATCTCATTATTGGCTGTAAAAGTAAGAACAGACCTCAATTTAAGCTCTTGGAGACATGCTGGTCATGTCCCTTCCTCCCTTAATTTCCTTCATAAAAGGGTCTGAGCTGAAATGCAGTCTTAATGCCTTGCCAAATGTTTTGTTCAGACAGACACAATCCCTCCCTCTCTGATATACAGCAGTATCACTGAGCTGTAAACATCATAGTCAACACCGTTTTCTTCCACCAAAATATTTGTTATGCATCTTAATATTGCAAAAAATGAGATTTATCACTTCCCTAACTAAACTGAATGTTGACCCATTTCAAACAAACATCAAACTTGTAAGTGTGATCCTTTGCAGGGTATTCATGCAATTTACTTAGTCAATTGCTCATCGTTATATATGTGTCACTTGGCAGTATGCAAAATCAATTTCATATTTTGGTTTGAAGTTGAACCAGAAATAGAGAAAAACACCTTTTCTTAGGTTTGGAAAGTAAATACAGCAACTTCTGTGGAACAAATCTATGTAGTGAAACCTGTTCCTCCTACAATTCATACAAATATAAATACATGTACAAATAGATACATATATGCTGTATTTATGTGTTTAATACTCACACACATACACAAACAGACACACCTATGCCCTATGGGGTCGGAGCCCTTTAGTGAATGAACAGGAGCGACGTCACTGGGACAGGCCGGCTCATTATTTGTGAATGAGCCCTTTCCTGTCCTGCCATGCTGAAGCAGTTTGAGCCAACCAACACCAACCGAGGGAAATAAACGATCTTTCTTTCCCTCCCTGCGATGCAGCTGGAGGAAAAGTGTCTCCCACAATGAAACTTCATGAAACTGATCTTAAGAGAACAACATTGTATTTCCTCAGCCTCATTCATCTACTAACAAAAGCTGGAAAGATATCCAGATCACCTGAGTCCAGATTCCTCCAATGCACACACAGCATATGTGGCGCACTTAGCAGAGAAGCTAACGGCTTCCTGGTTCTATTAGCTTCCATTACAAGCTGGTACACTGTTGACACACATTTTCACACGTGCACACCCTCACTCATTCATTCACTCACTCTCTGTCACACACACACACACACACACACACATAAATGGATGCACACACAGATACACATGCATTACGCTTTCTATTTCTCTCTCTCTCATACACACACACTCACACATGCACATGGGCACACACGCGTGCACACACACATACACGCACACACGTGCACAGGCTGTACTTTACAGATATCAGCTGTTATCCCCATCTAGCATCAGTCCCCAGGCACTATGCTAACAGCCTCCTCTACAAGCCAATTTACAAGGATTCTGGTCATGTTTACATTAGCCCTCTCTCAGTGCATGAAAAGAGCAGGGCCGCGCCGCAGAATAGAAATGAGCAAATATGAATAATTCAATCTTCCTCCTGGCCATTAACACGTTTCCCTTGAATAAAGTGATAATAGGTTATCATCTGTGAAATGGAAATTTCATAACAGCGACGGTGAGAAGAGCGTCTCCGGTTACACCAGAGGAAATTAATTTCACAGCACATCTGCTCCGCAAAGCCCCGGTCCTCCAATGCTAAGTATGAGAAAATGTAGTCGTTCAGCTCCGCTAGCTTTCTAATTAGATTAGCATGCTTATTTGAAGGCGGGAATCTTTAGTCTAGTCAAAGGAATTAGTGTTCCCCATTACAGATACCTAATATTTATAATAATGAAATGACTTAGCCAATTAGGGAGGGTTAAAAATGCATTACTTTACCTTATTATATTAGCCAGATGGTACACTGAATGGACCATGTTGTGCTGTGCATCTGGATGAGTACTATAGGGGCCCATTCTATATAACATGAGGTAGTAATAGCTCTGGAAGGGCAGTTTAGCCCTCACCTTTCAGTCTCACTGCCTTTCCCCAGGAAGCAGCTTTAGCTTGAGGAGCAATCAAAAGTTTAATGAAAAAAGCCAAGCTTTCTCCTTTCTTCTTGTTGAAAAGATAAAGGCCCCTGAAACAAATCAATCTTGAAATGGAAAACTTCTGGTTTGAGGATAAGGAACTGACAGCAGTGTAAACAGTTATGATTTTGATGACTATCATCATAAGGAGGCCAACAATGGCAGTGAAGGAGTAAAACCTCTAAGGGAGAAAGGGACTTTGTCTCTTTAACTTTTCCCCTCTTTCATCTATTTCTATCATTTTTTGTTTTGTTTTGTTTTGTTGTTTACCGGTAGACAGCTGTAAATGATAAGAGATTGAGGGCCATTATCTGAAATGGGGATCAGCAATCCCTCTGGTGTGTAGCTATGAGACTCAAAGCACCATGACTTCAGAGCCTGCTGAGTATGGAGGAAGAGGAGGAGGAGGAGGAGGAAGAGGCAGCCTGAGGACCAACATATTCCCTGTTGGGCACGTGCTGGTATTTGCTGGTTGACTACAGATCAGGCCCCCCCAACACTTCCTGTTGTCAGCTCTGTAGACCTGTGTAGTTTCTATGCAGTATCAGCTGCTCAAATGTTAATACTGATATACTTATATTTCACTGATTTATGATTATAGTCTACTGTGAGCATGGGTTATGTTTGGTACCTGCAGAGCTGCACAGACTGAACAGACCTTGTCAAGGTTAAACTCAAACGGAGGACACATTGTTTTCCTTTGCAATTCTCCACTACTCTTCTCTCTTGCTCCAGTCTTTCACAGAGAAAAGGCAGTTGTATTATAAGCCACAGAATTAAGCCCACAGTGTTCTAAAGATATAACCCAATTCACTGCTCTTAATTTTGCAATTCCATCACCCGGGTGCTGCAAAGCCCTGCTTCTCCATCAAAACCATTAAGGGCATTGAAGCCTAGAGTATCATCAACAATGACAGGTAAATATTTAGGCTGTCTCACTGGAGCAAATAAGCCACCCAAGGTCAAATGGTTGTGTTAGTCCATTCCAGTTGAGCTACATTGGTCTTTAGGTCTTAGCAGAAGCGATGTACACAAAGGCCAAAGCAGCACCAAAGAAGGTTTTGCGCGTCAACTTGCAATGGAAAAATGTAGGCTGGTGTAGAAAGACCGCAGTGCACGACGAACGCAAGATAATGTAACATTTAGAATATTCAGATAATGGACATATCTAGAGATGTACTTCTTTACACCATACCTTTCACTTTATATCATTTCATGGCATCAAAAAGCAGTCGCTGCATCGAGGGACCAAACAATTGCATCTCAGAAAAAGGTCATGTTAGCCTATTTGCCGCTCAAGAAATCAGCACATCTTCGACAACAACTGACTTCCAGACGTGTCATTTATCAAACAATCTGCCATATTGCGGCAATGCTTTGCGAGAAAAAAATCATAATTGGAGTTTTTATCTCTGCCATTATTTCCCTCCGTAACCTCTGTCAACAAAATCAAAATGCCTTTTTGAGTCACGTAAGGAAGTGCAGCTGCGGGCCGAGCCGCGGTGGCCTCAGAGATAGGCTGCGCAGGATAACAAGTGAGTTCTTTGGTTTTGTGTCAACAAGAGACTTTATGGCTTTGAAGTAATAAATCATAAAAAACTACTCTGTTCCTAAACATTTATAGATAAGGGAGTTAGGAATCAAATCAATTTGAGTTTCTGTACACAAAGCCCCAGTGTGGCCAGCAAACAGTCTGAGCATCAAAGCATCTCAACGTGAAGCCACTGTAAATGGATTAGCGTGGAGACAGATGGGGTATGTCATCCTCCAAACACTGCTACAGTACAACAGACAGAAGTCACTGAGATTAAAAACACTGTATCGGGGAAAAAATAACAAATAATAACAATTTAATATCACTAAGATTATCAAAAATCAGTCCACATTGAGTCACCGGGGAAAAATGACTTTTTGTGGTAATTTTGAAAATATCACTGAACAAATTACAGTAACATTGCAATGAAATTATTGTATTTCCTATAACCAGAGTTAAATGTTTTATTACCAAATTTGCTGTTCAACTTTAAAGGTACAGTATGTATTCTACATGGTTTTTTTTAATGACAAGACTATCTTGATCAAGTAAGGCCAGGTGTCAAGGCAAAAATAGAAATGTGATCCTTCATGTTATTGCTATATGTATGTATTTATTTATCTTGCATATTTTGCTATTATGTGGTCTTCAGTTTCAACAAAGTATTTTCAAATTTGTTCTCCAATTTCCCCTGAAGGTCTAGCCATCAAACATCACAAACTGCCCCTTAAACAGGTGGAAGCTTTTCTTGGCCATTTTAATATATTGATCTAATATATCTCAAAACATAGGCTGAAAATGTTTTGTTGACAAACATGAATTATAAATTACCAACTATTAAAACCATTAAAAAAATAAAAAGTGCTCTAACTTCATGAACTAAGAAAATAGTGGTCTGGGGTGCAAATGTGTCCTTTTTCTACAAGATGCTGCTTAAAGATGCTGCGTTTTTAAACATCAATATATCATTCTCAAATTGATTCTGATACCTTGGTATAATGACAGTAAACAAATGAGACCATGGTGGAGACAGTCGGAGGTCTCCATCTCACACCAGTGGCATTGTTAATGCTGGTGTTTCTCAAGATTGAGACCACAATTCCCATAAACCCCGTTGCTTCCTGTCGCAAAGAGGATCCTTTGTTTCTTCAGTCAAAGTTTTCTCTTTGTCTACTGAAGAGGAGAAACAGACAGTGAAGTGTTTTGATGATGGTTGGCTAAGGAAAGCTGCTGGGAGGGCTCTAGCTTTTTGTACGCATTCTACTAACAAAAAAAGAAGAACATATCACCCAGCAAGACATTTATTTTTTTCACTTTCAAATAAAGACTACCTTTGTGACAATGTAACGTTACCAATGGTGATTTTCATGCAATGGAGAGATCTCCTGGTTTAAAACTCACTGAAGATTGGCTTTATTTCTCGGTTTATAACTGTTAACACTACTTTGAATGTAATCAAATCATTTAGGTGCCAAAACTCAAGCAAACATTAAACAGTGTCTGTTCACAAGGCCGACCTCCCAATCACGGTCAATGGAGCAGCTCAAGAAAGAGTCCCTGCATGGCATCATATAGATTCTCTGGATTCTAGCTTCAGTAGAGTTGTTTGTGTTCTCATTATGTTGATTGAACTGTCCACGGTCAGAGGAACGTGAGTCCCGCTCTATCCTCCATTTGTCCACCGCACAGTTTACGCTGGTAATTTTGGACTTTCGCCCGCTCTGCCACACAGAATTCGGAATTAAATTAATATTTCAAAACTTGTCATGGGCTGCTTGACTTGGCCCTATGTCAGTGACAGGCCATTCATCACAGAGTTAAGTGTCAGCATTAAATTATCCCCGCTATTATGACAGCAACATTATTCATCAGGATTAGGGCTAGCCAAACAGGGCCTCCTCAGCTGCAGCCATCTCCTGCTCCCTATCGATCGCTGTTCCCTCCATTACCAACACAGAGGCTATCTGCATGACACCAGCACACCGCGCATGTTGATGATGCTCTTGTCTGCTACCAGGATGCTTGTATCATGAGGGGGGGGGGGGGGGGGGGGGGAGGGAGAGAGAGAGAGAGAGAGAGAGAGAGAGAGAGAGAGAGAAGGAGGGGACAAAACAGAAGAGAGTAGAGGAGATAAAGAGAGACTGTACGGAGAGCCTCTCCAGAGAGTATAGGTATAATGAAGTGCTGGATAGGTTTAATACGAACAACAGAAGGGGCCACTGCCGTAGTCAAGTGCTGTTAATATCTCCTCCATTCCTTAAGCAAATCAAGTTATCTGGCACTGCCTGTGTTTCGATAAGGAGTGGATGAGGTCCGTTGAGAACAGCTTGATTTAGACGCTGGTTAAAGTGAATATCCAGATAGCTCAAACACATACTCTGTATGATCTGAATCTGCTTGTATGTCTGCTTGTTTTTTACTCAGCGGAGCGTGCACTCAGACTGAAGAAGAGAGATAAAACTGCAGTGGCGTCTGCATAAATCTCTCATTTCTATGCCCTTGCTTCCAACGCCTCAAACGTGCCACAAGACATTACTTAAATAATGCCTGGAGGTGCAACGCCACTAGCGGTGTCCCCCTCCGTTCAATTTGAAACGCATCAAATCCTCTCTAATTCCACATTTCAGGGTTTTAAATTGCCCTGTGCTCTGAAACGTAACCAAAGGCTTCAACTTTGTTTCAATACTTTTTCCTTTTTATTTTCTATCAATGTCAAACTTTGTGTTACTCAGAGAGAATAAGATAAGAGAGGGAATAAGGCCATTTTCTTTTGTTGTAAATGTCCTCTGTTCGGTCACACTAGTGCATCCAAGAAGATAGTAGACCTGAGGATTTTCAACGCAGGCCAATTTTAGGAAGTGAAAGCCAACCTCTTGGGGGATTTCCACATGGCATGTGTCTCTCAGATGGGCATCGTTCTTCAGGTGTGACCATGCTGGACCACATGTACAGTGCAACACGCTCTGTCTCATCCTAACATACTCCACTGACTACAGCGACACCTGATCTGACTTAATCCCTTTAATCACTCCCTAATTAGAAACAACTTTAAAAGTGATGGAGCTACTTGCTTTGTTGTAAATTACCACTTAAAGTGACTGACACCTGCTCTCTCACTTATGCGTTGGGAGTGTGTCTCTTTAAAGGTGCAGTTTTTAATCTAAATACAGGCAAAAGGGTAACTCTGCCAACAATAGCCAAAATACGGGTTGTGATACAATTTTCATTCTCAAATTCAAGAACTTTCAATATTATTGCAAATCAGTACGCAACAGCTAAACATGCGTTTACTATACGGTAGTTTACTCAGTGCAAAACAAGAGTATGAGATATTGTGCCTTTGCAGACGTCCCTATAATTGCATCTCTAGGGCTAGACTACATGATCCTCAACAAATGTGACATGCTTCAGCTTACCAAGGTGTTTGTCACACCAGCCCTTTTTTGCCTAGGATCCTTGTGATTTTGACAATTGGGTCACCACGCTTTGGGTCATACAGGAGAAGGTCCTGTTTTGATTGGGCATACGAGTACCTAAGCGCAACATTGCTCATCCATAGTTTAGCAAGTAAAAGGAAACCACAGTAGTAGAGCTTGATCTTGTACTCATGAATGCAATGAAAATACCTAAATATTGTTCAAAGGTGCAAATTTGTCCTTTTTGTACAAAATGTTGCTTAATTAAAGATGTTGCATTTTTAAACATCAATATGTCATTGTCAAATTAATTGTGATACCCTATACATATGATACGTATGATTACGGTAAACAAATGAGACTATGGTTGAGACAATTGGAAGCCTCCGTCTTATATAGTGGTATTGTTAATGCTAGTGTTTCTAAAAATTAAGACCATATTTCCCATAAACCCTATTGCTTCCTGTTGCAAAGAGGATCTTTGTTTCTTCAGTCAAAGGTTTGCTCTTTTACTGAAGAGGATAAACATGTTGGAAGTGACAAAATCATTTCCAAAATCATTTTTTCATATATCCTGAAGCTGTAAAAGGTTTGTTTACACCAGTAAAGTTACTACTGGTGTAAAAGTGTGACTTTTTGGGGGGCAAATGATGGCTTGTTTCCAACAGCCTGACAAGAGTTACTGTACACACTACATTTGGAGTGTGTGTGACTGGAGGGTAATGCTGAGAAAAGCTTTTATGTATCAGTGACATCAAAGTGTGGCCTGTGCTGGGACAATGTAACTCAAGCCTGGGTCGATGCATAGATCCACTGGTCTAGAGCTCGTAGCAGATCAGATAAGTCTCTGTGAGCAGTTGAGCAACACCTCCTCTAAGCTGTTTTGAACAGAAGGAAACAGAGAGAGAGCCCTAGGGATGAAGCTATAGAAAAGTATGATTGCATAAAATCAGCAAAAATCTGACCCTTTCAAATGAGTTGTCATGGTGAATCTTTATCTCAGTCTAATTCGCTTACAATCATAGTTGCAGAAATAGTTGCAACAAGGATCACTTTCAGTGTTATATGGTCATAAGAATGTCTTGAATGAAAAATGTTATCAAATAACTAAAGGAATGCAGGGAAACCTCAGTCTTTGTTTCCCTCCCTTTAGCTCCTCTTATCGCTCCATTACAAATCTCCCCGCTTGGACCAACGTCATTTTTCTCCCATGTAGCTATCAAGTGCCCCTGCCCCCATGTGTATCGACCACCCTCCTCCTGGAGATCAATACTGAGCCTATGGAGGCTGGAACAAAAACTGTAATTACTCACAAAGCTACAAATTCCTTGGCGATAACAGCTTATTTCATTCATTATTGCAAGTAAGAAAAATACACACATGCACATGCACACGCACATACACCTCACAGAGTCGCTTGTGATGATCACGCAGTCCTCATTTCCCAGTTTATTTATACAAATCTCAACTCTTTGTCATTTTGCGGTCATACCACAACAAAACAAGTTAACGTAAGTGCTGGATCATCATATCTGAAAGCATAACTCTACGAGGAGAGTATCCCGTCTTGAATCCATAACACATCAGTCCCTTTGTGCTCTTCAGTTCACCTTATCTTCATCATCCATATGACAATAAATGGGACAAGGAACAAGCCGAGCAAAAAAATCCATTTTGAACTACAACTGGAAAAGATTAATTATTTTCCACCATGAGAAATAAGGTGAGCAATAAAACCTCTCATGATACAAAAGGGAGGGTGAGAAAGGATAACAAACAAGTGGGCGAGATTTGCTGCCTTTCAGCAACCCTCTTAAGTGGTAATGGGATAACCCCGGACACGTCAAGAGCCTATCAAACTGCCCCTCACATTCGACCCCTGGGTGAGACAGGAAGGGCCTGCTTTGTTTGTAGCAATTGGGTCCTGTGTGCAGGGCCGTAATGAAGTGACCTGAAATAATGGAAAGCCCTGGGCCCCGCTCGGATGATTTTTGCCGGGATAAGAGCAGGGATCCTGATTCGGAGTCACAGTTCATTTCATTTTTCGCCTCTGATGAGATCTCCTCCGTTATCTGATAAAATTGAACAGCCATTACCGGCAGGGGCTCAGGCCGGCCAAGCGGTAAAGCGCTGCCGACTGCTCCTAACAGAAATCCTATACACTCCACTTTGTCAGCAGTTTTGAATTCATCGTTGCTGGGGGTTGAGCCAGATGATAGGAATAATCTTGGCCCAACCAAGATTGACACTTCATTTCAGAAATCAATATTTACAATTTACTTCTTTCAAAGTTCATTCTGGGAGAAGATTCCATATTATCCTTTCCAAATAAGCTGATCATATCTCTCTCTAGCCCTGGAATGGGTTTTCCCAAAATGTGAATTTTTTGGTTAAAAAAAAAAAAATCAATGTCGCCATTGTGGGCTTTAATCTGCCCTTTGATGACAGTAAATCTTTATCTTTTTATAAGCAAACGGCTGCGGGCCGCTGACACCATTTCCTCCCAGAACAAAGCCCCTCGCCCCGTGTGGACTCTAGTAGATACATGGAGCCCTAATGTGGCTGGACATGCCACCGACGGGTCATTAATCAGACACTGTGACAGCCACCTCTTCCCAATCCAGCCCAGACTTTAGCCCCTAGACAAGCCCACTCAACTCCTTACCCACTGGAGGCCAACCAGGGAGCAGAGACACAGAGGGAGAAGAGGATAGAGTGGGCATTGGGAAGAATAGAAAAGGACGAGGAGGGATGCTACAATACAAAGGGATACATACGCACAGGGATGATGGGTAGGAATCAGAGAAGATTCAGTGCTTGAGATATAGCGTGGTAGATGTGGATCACTCCCAAATCACATACTACATCAAGGTGTAGTTACATTTCCCAATGCTGCTGTATATGACACATGTATCCAATCATACACCATATCATGCTTCCAAGACCATTTATACTGGGATTTTATGGCGATAGACAACTGATTAAGATCCTTAATCAGAACCAAAGTCTTAGATTTTACTCATTAAGACATATAGTGCAAAACTTCTAAAGCCAATTTCGGAGCAACCCGGCAACTCGATAGTCTGTTGCATGATGGGACAGGAGCAGTTACAGAGGAGGGTCACCAGGGACAAGAAAAGTCACTGGATCAGTGAACCATTCTGGGCCTGTAACTCCTCACACCTAAGATAAAGATGTGGCTAATGCCATTCTCACTAAAACCTGTCTTTGAAATCCCCCTCTTTCTCTCCCCCCCTCTCTCTCCCCATCCCCCTCTCTCTATCCCTCTCTCTCTCTCCCCCTCTCTCTCCA
>OMLI01088324.1:0-16451 GCA_900302605.1 Rondeletia loricata | reverse complement strand
GATGTGGGCTAGCGCAGAATTAATGTGGGCTGATGCTGCATCACTCTCTCAAGTTTTTTATGTTCTGCCCCAAGTTATGGCCTGGACGGCCACCGGCCCACACAGCGAGCGGCCCACCGGTGCTCCCGATGGCCAGTCCGCTACTGCGTCCTTCACTATTATCAACTGTCATTTTCGTTCTAGGATATATGAGTTTAACATAAATAGGCCGAGAACGGACCGAGTGCAATGTTACTTTTGTCCCTGCCGAGCGGGACGAAAGTAACACAGGAGTGGGTCGAAAGTAACGGTAAACTAGGGGTGCGCAATGTGTGTCGTACCTCTGTTTTTCGGGTTTGTAACTTTGTAATTCTCTTTACTTTCAACACATGTACTATTAGACATCATTTCATGTTTGTATCTATTCAATAAATGCTATAGGTTCGAAATCCGTGAAAATTAACCGTGCGTAAACATTGAAATGTTGCGCAACCAATAAAAACATTTGCGATACAAGATTAATCGGACTGAAATTCATTATTTGGGCTTAATAGCTACACTAGCTATCATTTACTCGTCTCATTTTCACTGGAATGTAATATGAGCGGTCTTTCTTCACCCGTGACTTCACTTAACAATGTTAATTTTGTCCCTCCATGGGACGTTACTTCCGTCCCTCCATGGGACGTTACTTCCGTCCCTCCCCTCTCTCCTGTCACTTCTCGCTGGCTAGAATCCAAGACTTGCTGGCATGAAACTTTAAACCTATGCTATCATTTAGTCACTAGATGTGTTAAGAAAATTACAATTCAAAGTATTTATAATGTCTGAATCACATACCATCGATCCGTACGGTACTAGAATTGAGGACGTGGGAGTTCTCTGAAAAACAGTAGGTTATTAACGTTGATCCACACGGGATTGAAATCACTGATTCACTCTGGGAAAAACTGCATTACCAGACCTCCACTAGTACTGTAATATTAATTGTCAGCAACTAAAATATATCTGCAAGCATACTAACAAGCCAACATGTGAAAATATCAATATGCTAAAAAAAACAAAAATATATCAGCAAACAAGCTAGAGCAACCATGCTAACAGCAAACAATATGTCAGCTAGCATGCTACAAGCAAACACAAGCTAACAGTATCAACATGCCAAGACAAGATAATATCCTAGCAAACATACACACAGCCAGAGCAATCATGCTACCAGAAAACAATATGTCAACTAGCATGCTACTGGGAAACAAAACTTAACAAGACAAATATCAAACATGCTAAGGGATCAATATACCATCAAACATGCTACTAACAAGCAGCTAGAGCAACAATGCTACTAACAAACAGAATATTATGAGGCAGGCATTGTTAAGGCATGACCTATGCAGAGGACATTTATTTATTTTGAAACCTCCAATGCAATCATGTCACATAAATGTTGAATACATTTGCAATGTAGCTGTTATACATGCTGATTACTCATTCATGGTTCTGTCATAAAACATATCTTGGAAACATGTTATAATGTGTACCATGTAATATGCTATCTACAGTATACCCCTTAGAACAAAATAATTTTGGGGCACTTAACCTCAAAATGTCATCTTTGCCACTGCATGTCAATTCCAAACTATTCTTGCCATATCAGTTGTAATTTTGGTGTTTATTTATAGCCTAAATAAAAAATTAGCCATATAAATTAGACAATAATGTTAGTAGAGGATGGCAAAAACTGGAAAAACGTAAGTTTTGACAGCAATATTTCTGCTCTTTCACTCATTGAAAACGTTTATATACTGTAGGGCTTGCCAACATATCTTCCTGCCCCCATATAAACACAACATGCCTGCCAGTAAAGACATCTGTGACCTTCCAGGTGTTCCTTACCTTCGCACTACAAGCATCCTGTGTTCTTCACTGTATGGAAAAAAGTTAAGTTACCTGTAAATACAGTGAGATAAAACTTAGTGCGATAAAGCTATCCTTTAGCACAACACAGTCATTGCCAAATCTGATTAAACTTTCAGGACCAGTGGTGATTCATCAATTTCAGTTCTAGTGCAATTCTGAGTCATCTATTGTTGACTATCTATACTATAAGTACTGCAAGCATGGACTCAAGTACTACTCCAATGCTTTGTAGATAAGTATGTTTAGATGCCCCATGGAAGACCATGTAATTCATGTACAACACAATATGACTGATTATTAGATTTGAATGGCAGACGTAGGGGTAAAGGGAGCTTGGGTTTAAAAATGCAGCAGGTCTTGAAATTGTCATGAAGAATTTAAGGGGAATTCAGAGGTTTTGATGTGCACATGTATGATAAATCCCCAATTTGGCTCTTAAATTGTAGTTAAGTTCTTATAATCATGCCTTGTTGTGTCCAGTGATCTTAGTTCAGTTCTCATGACCTTCAAAGTCTCACACGCAAAAAGCAAACTCCTTCATCCACAAGTGAGACATAAGTACAGTCTCAATGCACTAGTCCACATAAGACAAAAAATACACAATACTAATTACAGTATAACATTCACCCATCAACCCATTCCCTGATGCATTTTCCCTGTCCCATCCCTGTCTTCATAATGAATTGGTTGCTATAGTTACTGTTGCTTAGCAACAGGCCAGTCAAATGCTCCTAATCCTGAGCTGTTGACAATGAGCTGTGACTAGGGAAGGGAGGATGAGGAGGGGTTGGTACAACAAACAGCAGCACTGGAGAGAATAGATTTGAGGTGCATATGTGCGTGCCTGCATGTATTGTGTGTGTGTGTTATGACGTATGTGTAGTGCAAGTTTATATGCCATAGCTGAGGCTGAGCAACTGCAGTGAATTCTGTGTATGAGGTGAAAATGAAGGCAGGGAGGTTAGGGTAGTAGTGGTGAAGCTTATAGTAGCCAAACATCAAGCCATTGTGAATCCAGAGAGTTTAGTGTCAATTATATTTCAGTTACATCACTCCTACATTGAAATATTCTTTCAAAACATTACTGTCATGTAATTGAATTGTTTATATGACATAATGATGTTTTGAAATAGAGTTTTCAAGCAAATAGAATGAAATATAATGAGATTATTCAGGGATGCACTACGGGGGGGAAAAATCCTACTAGTTGTTCATATTTTCTTTATCAGGCCATCATTGATCATTAATCAATTAATGGGTAGCATGGTGGTGTAGTGGTTAGCACTATCGCCTTACAGCAAGGAGGTCCTAGGTTCGAATCCTGGCCGGCCGGGGCCTCTCTGTGTGGACTTTGCATCTTCTCCCCGGGTGCTCCGGTTTCCTCCCACACCAAAAAAGACATGCATGTAACATTAGGTACACTCCTGCCATTGCCCTTGACCAAGGCATTGGCCTCAGAACTGGAGCTGGTCCCAGGCCGTCCTTGTAAATAAGAATTTGTTCTTAAGTGACCTGCCTGGTTAAATAAAAAGAAATTAAATCATTGATTTTTTCAGATGAATTTTGTGGCACATTGGACTCCACCTCACACAGTCCAGAGGACTTCATTGAACAAGGTTATAGATAGATGCACATGACTATCCAGGTTATGTGGGATAAAGCAAACTCACCAGTGATACTACCAGTTTCTCTTTGTATAACAAAGTTATTATTTCTCAGCATTTTAGAGTTTGTTGATAGTGGACACAGAAACATATGTAAAAGTTTATACTGTATTACTTACATCATGACAGGCCAAAATACTAAATAGGTCTTTATAGCAATATTTTTTTTTGATTTTGATAAGAATCTAAGACAGGAGGATGAACATGTACAATGATAGTGTTTTTTGTTGTTGTTTGTTAGTTAGTTTTTAAGGAAACGGAAAGGAAAGACTGAGGGAGCGAATAATGTAATCTTCAGGTATTGCAGGAAAACAGGGTGACAGACAAATGATCTCCATTGATAAGTGTTGGTATACAAAGCGCACCTTGTAAGGCAGTGACATCTGAAATTAACCTTAATGAATTACGAAGGGGTGGCTGCTCACTTAAGTGATTTGTATTCATGGGAAACAATGCAATGACACTGGGTTGAACTCCCTCATTAATACCTACGCTTAATTAAGGCCTGTGCCTCTGGAGTACTCTGACG
This sequence comes from Rondeletia loricata, assembly GCA_900302605.1. Taxonomy (NCBI): domain Eukaryota; kingdom Metazoa; phylum Chordata; class Actinopteri; order Beryciformes; family Rondeletiidae; genus Rondeletia; species Rondeletia loricata. The sequence continues at coordinate 12,362 of OMLI01088324.1, read as the reverse complement.
GGAGGACACTGCAGGGAGCGAGGGGGGAAAGAGTATGGGTGATTGTGTGTGTGTGTGTGTGTGTGTGTGTGTGTGTGTGTGGGCTCTGCTCTCCTTCTCCACCTCCCTACTGCATTAAGAAACTGTTACTGTACAAGTGATGTAGTGGCCAGGTGAGGAGCTTGGAGACTCCCAAAGCTCAGCTGGTTGTCTCCTGCCCTACTCTCTTAGCAGCTGGGCTATTGTTTTGACACCGTGGGTAGAGGAGGAGGGAGGTCAAACAGCATGTCTGACCTTGTTTAGTGTCCACTGTTTCAGGGTCATCCTTTGTCCCTGAGGATGCCTACTTGTATAGAAAGGAGCGCTTGTGTTTCAATCTGATTGGGTAACAACATGTAAGAGAATGGGGGCGGAAAGGAAGATATATGGGTACAGAAAGAGCAGTTTTAAATACAACCGTGCCTTCCCATACCTGTAACCGTTTCATCATAATCCAAAAATAGTGTGTTTACACTATTGAATAATCAGGGGTTGCTTTTGAATCAGCACTGTGATTGTTTAATTGTTCACTATTTCCCTCCGTATCTTTTTCAGTCTGAACAGATCTTGTGATTTGCTCTGAGCATCATGTTGTTTTTCTAACCGTTTAAACAGCTGATGCCAGTCACATTGTTAGTATTTTTGCTTTTGCTGCACAATCTTGCTGGAACTCCCCATTGCTCAAGACAAATAGTTTTCTTCATTTTCTACCCCATATATTGTCTTATACAGTTTTTTACAATTGCTAACAAGCGTTTACTTATACTTAAGGTACTTTTTCTAAACTCTTAACACAGCAACACACCTACATCACACAATAAGCCAAATAGTAAATGTTCTGCTCAAAACCACATGTTGTTCATTAAATACCAACTACATTTCAAAATGCAAAACAACTTTCTCTACATACACTAACTCTATCAAAACACGGCAAACCCGACTCAATATCAAATCATTCTGTCAAAACACTAGCACATGTTTTCTATCCAAGAGGAACATATAGTCAATCATATTCGCTTCCACTCAATTCCAGAGGAGAACAGAAAGTGTCTCCTGTGTGATCTGGGAGAGGTCGAGAATGAAATGCACTTTCTGTTTTATTGTCCATTATATCATACTCTTAGATATAGGCTTTTTTGTAAAATGTCTATAGAATGTCCTGATTTGTTTTCCATGTCTGATGAAGACAGACTTCCTTTTTTTTTTACAGGTAAGGTGTTTCACCTAGCCCAATTTGTGTTAGATGCCTACCAGCAATGTAGGAGGGCGCTTTATGTCTGATCTGTAAGTCCATTAATACAGTCAATACGTGTATTATATGTATTCTTTCGTTCTTATTATGATTTTGTTCTTGCTTGTTTGTTATGTCTATAGTGTCTTGTAAGCCCATGCGGGCTGGGCACCTTTTGGTGCATGACACTGAATAATAAATTACTACTACTACTACTACTACTACATAGCACAACGACTTTCAAAATACTAACAGTTGATGGCATTACAAAAACTGCATTACTTTTCATGTTTCAGTTCTACCTGCATACAATAGACAATATGAAATCCATTGTTTTTTATAATTCAGTTTCCTTTTACTGTGAACCACTCTCATTTTTTGGTTGAGTGTCAAATGTGTGCATGGCAACATACTATCTAAAAGTGAATGAGTCATCTTTACTTTACAGTAGAAAAAAATAGTAAGTGACAAAATTGCTGCAGTAAAAGCTTTATTAGAAACATGGAATTGCTGCCAGTGATCAACGAAAAATCCAACATACATGGCCTTTGGTGTAAAAATAAAACACACAATTACAGTAAAAAAAGGCACAGAAGGGAAAAAACACAAAAATGCACAGTCCTGTTCTAATCTATACGATCTTCAGCATTTGGCCACGTCACATCTATTCCTCTCCCTGGTCCTCTTCCTCTCCCTGGTCCTCTTCCTTTCCCTGGTCCAACTACTCCTCTCCCTTGTCCAGACATTATTTTCTCTCTCTCTGCTCCTCTGTGTTGTTCTGTATCCACATTGAACAAAATCAATCCAAAAAGTCCCCTTTTGTCCATGTCCATGTAATTGAAAGAACTTCAACACCTATGTCTCCGATTGAGATGGGACTCAGAGTGGTTGGTCTATTTTACACAACGTTAAGTAAATCAGCTATTTCTCAATGTTTCAATTATCTGTCCATTCAAAAATGCTTATCAGCTGTTTCAGTATAGCTTTTGAGCTGCTGTTGTTGCATTAGTAGAGGCTTTATATATTTAAGGTTTTGAACATTAGGTTTTCATTTCTGGAATGCTGTGTGCAAGCATTTGTAAATAAGACAAGAAAGATCCATAATTTTGGTATTGGGTTTTGGTATTGGCATTTTAGAAATGTGTTAATTGACTGCATATTCTGTGAAAACAACATGAATTGTGTTAATGGTATGTTCCACAACAGACGGATGTTGTGCTAATTGTGTTTAGAGTTTTGAAAATGTGACTACAGATTGGACAAAAGGATGTTAGCTATTGTAAAAAACCGTAACAAGCTCATTTGAATGCAGGGTATATCAGACATCAGGAATTTCCATAGGGGAGTTTGAAAAGTATTTTTTAAATTTTGGCTTTTATATGTAGTCACTGTAGATGTGTTTAGGGTTTAAGCCTATGGGAATTTTGGACAAACTGCATTAAAAAATAAAGTGACACCACATCATCAATTTATAAATGTGGTCCTATTGGCCATGATGCTACGCCTACATTTTGAAGAGCTCTGACATCTAGTTTTGGTCAAACCATTCATGATCTGCTGGGGAAAACATAGAGATCACATTAAAGTAGATTTCAAGCATTTAAATAAATCATCATAGCACTGAGACATGAGCCAGGTGGAAGAAGTCAAAGTTGTCCATGTTATGCCTCTGCAAGCCTATCTAAGACCCTTAAGTGTGTCTGTCCACACACACTTCCCTGGCTGCACACGATCCCTTCAAACATTCAGATATAACAAAATTTCTTGATATAATTATTCTTTGCTATATTGGGAGTACAATTATTCTTCACAGCACGACACACTGCTGTACCTACAGTAATGAATAATTATTATAAGAGTGCCACACAAATTCAGTAAATTCTAATAAGTATAGTGACTGACATTTCAACTAATTCTAGACTGGGAGAAAGTGAGGGGTGGTAAGAGATGTAATCTGTTTCAGAAGGGAATTTGAGTTCAACTGCCGGTCTTTGTCTGTCTGAGTCTCAAGTCCATGTTGACATAACAGAGAAGCCATACCTTTGGCTAGTCAAGTGGATATCTGACGTGTGCTGTATGACTTTAGACCTCCTCTTGTCTCTCTTCATCTTCATAGTCAATTCTTGCTTTGACCTTACATGGTCTAATTTTCTGTCTTCAGTTGTTCCAAATCACACGATCCAGCTTGTGAGAATGAGAATTGATTGTTTTTGATAAATGGGGTTGTTTGTGCTTGGTTCAAAGTAAATAGTACATTTTTCATAGATGTTAAAACCCTGTGGTTCTCTTTAAAGAAACCATTTTCTCATGATTTGATCTTTTCTTTTTTCCCTTCCTCTACTGTTCTCTCTTTCTGACATCTACACAGAGCCGTATGGCAGAGAGCTTGCGCCTGTTCGACTCCATCTGTAACAACAACTGGTTCACCAACACGTCACTCATCCTCTTCCTCAACAAGAAGGACCTGTTGGCTGAGAAGATCAAACGCATTCCTCTGACAGTGTGCTTTGCTGATTACAAAGGTCAGAACACCTATGAGGAGGCAGCTGTCTATGTGCAACGGCAGTTCGAGGACCTCAACCGCAACAAGGAAACCAAGGAGATCTACTCGCACTTCACCTGTGCCACTGACACCAGCAACATCCAGTTTGTGTTCGACGCTGTCACGGACGTGATCATCCAGAACAATCTCAAGTACATTGGGCTGTGCTAGGACCTGACATAGGGTGGGGGGTGGGAAAGCGGGCTGCTTGGCAGTTGTTGGCCCGCCATCAGGCTGGGTAAACAAAAGGCATGTCAATCTGCCTGATGGTTTATTTAGGTGCAACAGTGAACTGCAAAGGAAGTGAGGTGGTAAGATGGTCAGGGATGGACTATACTGTAGATTCAACTGTTTCACTTTAAACAAAAAAAAGTTGATGGTTAATGGTCAAGATGGGATTTTTACCCAATGTGTTTGCACTGAATATGAGTATGCAGAGACACCCAAACACATGCACACACATCCTTATGTTTGCTCACACACAAGAACTTTGGATCAACAGTCAAGCACTTGTTTGACGTGGCAACACTGGAAATTTTAGACAGTTACCCCTACCTGCCTGCCAAATCTGAGACTGAGTAGTAGGTCTTTACTGGTGGTTTTTAGTTACTTTTGTCTTCTTTGGAGTCAATTCATGCTGCTTTACAAGAAGAATATTAACAAAATCAACATTCTCTTTTGGATTTTCACCCTAACAATGGTAAACAGCGAGTCCACCTTATGAGAAATAGGGAGAGACCAAAGTTCTGGGGAAATTGTCAACAGACATGATGTCACAGGGTTTCTGCCTAAAAGAGAAAACTGCCACAGTCTAAAGCTGTAGTGAAAGGCTTTTTCTACGCACTATATCTGTTCTTTCCCCTGATTGGCTCTCTAATGCTGTTCTTTTTTCCCTCTTTCTTTTGTCTTTTTGTGTTTTTAAAATGATTATGTCTCTCAAACCTGCCATTTATACCAGGAGAGTGTTAGAGTCACTACTATTCTTTATGATCATTCCAGTTTCCAGCAAAAGAGACAACAAAAACAGTGCCAAGATCAGTGTAAATAAAAACAGATCCCATCCATTATGTTAAATTTTTTGGTTTTTATTGACAAATACATTAAAACATGCATGATTTTGTTACTTTGGGATATGAATATATTTTCTTTGGGATTATGTTTCTCTTTTCTTCGGTTTAAGTAATATATTCCCAAAAATATATATAAAAGTCAAACACTGTGTACGATTGTACAGTTGTTGTCAGAGAGGAATTTATTGAAAAGAGTTATATCAATATAATAATGGTGATAATGATTTTATAATGATGATGATGATGATGATGACGATGACGATGATGACAATGATGATGACGATAATGATGATGATAATTACAATGATGACAATGACAAGCTCATTACAAACCCAGCATGAGAAGATAAAGTTGGCCAAGGGAGAACTAAAGCAAAACAAGTTTAAGACTGCAAAAAATATGAATGAGAAGAAGCAAACCTTTCAGTTCAATCTTCCTTGCGTTATCTAAGTGGAAATTGTTATACAGTCAGTCGGTATGATGTGTAAATATCCTGTACGGTACACTCTGTTAAAACAAATGATAAATAAAGGTTGAGTTGGGATACTGTTAGTGAGATAAAGAGAGAGAGTGAGAGAGAGAAGGAGGAAAACCCCACTCCACTCCTCCTCCAACCCTTACCTTTCAGTTAAGAGGGTGATGTGCAAACAACTTAGCTAAGGGCTTCAGGCTTGACTTCACAGGATGTCCACTTCAACAAAAAACAAACAATTTAGAAGAAATATAAAAAGGACAATAACCATAAATAAAACAACTTATGCAAAATGTTATTGTGTAGCAAATGTGTTTTTGGGTGGTGGTTGGATAGTTGTGTCAAAAGTGCTTTAAATGCCAGTTCTCATGTTTGGGATGGGAATGTTCATAGATGATGCAACTGTAATTAACTGCTATTGGCCTAAAGATGCAGCCCTCTCTGCCACGAATCTCCCTTATTATTGCACAATTATGCTGCATCACATTATTTGCAACTTGGAATGGGACATACTGTTCCAAAATCATTGCTCCTATCTTCCATGTCCAAAATCATGATATATAAAGAGTTCGTTCTCGGCCATACAATACAGCCACTGGGGCAAAACTAATTAGCACGTAAAGTATGCAATTCAATTACTCCTAAATGAACTTGGCCTATGTGAGATGGGGTGACAAACAGTAGAGTGCCATACAGATTCCACTCTAATTAGTGTATAAACCCCAGTTGACCCAACATGTCTGCTGGTGGGTCAATGTTTAGTCATTCAGTATTGCATCTACCCCAAATATACGGTTTATCTGCTTGTTTTTTTATTTGCAGTGTTTAAAATGTTTTTAAATCTCAAACTTACCGTTTCTATTTTATGCAATGATTTTGGCAAACCCCAAAACCATTGCATAAATATTGCATAGGCATTTTGTAGAGCACTTAATTAGCAGGAGCAGTGCTCCTGGAGTTGGTAAGTGTCTTGTTAAAGACACTTTGACAAGGATGGACACAATGGCTGTGATGAAACTTGTGACATTCCGGTTATGGGATAGTGTTTCTAACCATCAGGCCACCTTGCTGCCCATGTGTGGGGCCAATGTGGCCGTGACGATTTTTCATGTGTAAGATGAGGATGTGGAGTTTGTGAATCTCCCAGGGCTATAGAGGGATCTGGGTAAGGGAGTCAGAAACAGTTTACTTATCCAGACAGGGACCATAGACAGTAGAGTACTGTGTAGATGATGAATTAATATCCTTCATTATGCATTGCTCCCGTAATTTCACAGTTTAGATTACATCATTGTGCACAAAATGTGGGTAGGTCATGGGATTATTCTTTTGTGGGTTTAGTTATAAGCAACAGTGGGAATTTGTTTGAGATGAACAAATAAAATCCACTGCTGAGAAGGGAGAGTTCTGCTGAAATCATGCCTTGTGACTGTCATGTGGTAGGAGTTGGTACAAACAATAGGAAAAAATGGAAGGATAGCTGCTACAGTAATCAATGGAGGTTCAGAAATGTTCAGTATTTGCATTCATTCATACAAATCAGGCAATAACTTCAAGAGAAAATGTAATGTACCGATGTTGAAATGGTGGGGACAGGAGTTTTTTCAACACGATTTTGTCACAAGGTGGTGCTGATGTTGAAGTGATCACCATAGACTGGGAGACTGGAATTTCATTATGTGGAGGAGTTTCAATGTTACACATTAGGGGTAAGCCCTGGTACAATCTAGTCATTCTAAGTGAAGTTAGCTATAAATTAACACAAATAGTGATAGTTGAGGGGAATATTTCTTGCTCATACAGAGCAAACTCTACTCGGTATTATAGCACAGATTGAGCACAAGCATTGTATATTATTTTGCCAATATTGCCTCATTTGCCATAAGGTTCAATTCATAATTTAAATTCAGTAAAATAGAAATCACCACAACCATAAGAAGAGGGAACCAAAATAAAATGAACTACCTCTGTTGCACCTTGCAAGAGTTAATAATTAGATAATTAAACTCAAACACCTTTGAGCTATAGGGAGTGTTTCTGAAGGTGTACCATTTCAACTTATGAACAAAACATATATGTAGATTAAGCTTACACTGAAAATCACTGAATTCCAATTTAAAGTCAAACAATGTCATACAAAGAAGAAAAGTTATCATCCAGACAGCTCAACATGTATACTGTTCATGATCCTGTCACGAAGTCCCTAAACTAGGGTACTCAAATATCTAAGCCTGGGGACCTCTAATATAAAGGGCATGGTGTTGGGGGACAGTTGATACAATTGGCTTTTCCATTGTCAACATTTCAAGGTTTTCCGTTATCTCTCAGTTTTGCAGGTAAAAGGGAAAAATAGGCTATGCCAGCTCTAGGTGTAGTGGTGATTGAGAGCAACATTTTCATGTGATCAGCTTACACTGCCAAGTACAATACATGTACAGGAATTTGTATGGGTGACACTGATGCACAGACATATTGACAACTTACGTGGAGGGCCGAGAGTCTGCAGGTGAGTTTACTGATTAGTTCCTCCTCTCTGGTTGAAGGTGTGCTAATCAGTAAAATCACCTACAGCACATCACATACAGCACAAAGAGACACTGACTAATAATGCTCTGACCCAAGTGAACAGACACAGTAAATGGGAGGTAGAGGATCAAGATAAAGAGGATGATGAAAAAATGGCCAAAGCTCTTAACGTTATATAATACCATAGCATGGTATATGAGTAACATGATATATAATACTAGACAAGAAACGTAGCTAATTAAGCTAAGTAAATAAATGAATACATAAACAAATAGATAAACAAACACAACCAAACAGTGGACCTGACAATAAGATTTGAAAAGAAATGAAGGAAGGAGATCAGATCAGAGATAAAGATATCCTCCCTCTGTTTTTTCCTCCCTCATGATGCAATGTTTCCTGATGTAAAATTCAGGGCTTAGAGAGTGCCAACATTGTCAGTAAATCAGAAGCAGATTTGGAGATAGCTGTCTGTGCTACTTTTTGCACATTGGTAAAAGTTTGAATACCTTAGTAGATCTGGGTCTGAGTTTGCTAATAGCATTTCCTCAGATAGGTTGCTTCAAAGTTTAGGGGCCCTGATTGCAAATGCTGCATCATCTTTTTTTCATCTTTTACTTACAGTAATTCATGAAATAAAAGCGATTGCTCAATACGACTGACGTTGGCCTGATCGTATTTTCCATTGGCACACATGCAGGCACATCATAAAATGGAATTTCAATGAAAACTATAAATGCTCTCCCATGGGAATGCTTATGTAACTACCGAGTAAGGTGCAGGGCATCCGACACCTCATGGACAATGATGCCAGCTGATGCCTTACTCAATCCAAACAAATGGCTAATAGCACAATAGCATGAACCAGTGGCAAACCACCAAAGCGCAACAGCCACTTGCTTACGCACAGACACGGGGGGCGTGGAGGTGAGTGTGCTGGCGACACAGACGGGGCTGTAGCTGTTCGCAGATGTGATCAAACGTATGCTTTCGCATACGAACGTTCAGCAACCAGTCTGTATCATTAAATGTGTGAAGGACGATGTTTTCCCACCAGCGCTGGCTGCGTTCTCGGACCCACATGCTTCTCTCCACAGATGTCGTTGCACCAAGAACCACAATGAATGAGCACATTGTCAAGTGTAGACGCACCACTTGTGTGTTCCGATTAGCAGATTCCGATGACCGAGATCGCATGGAAAGACAGGTGTAACCACGGCCTTTAAGACCACCAAGGACACTTATATAACTGAGATTTACAGGCAATACAGCTATATATCATCAACATAGCAATGAAAATAAGTATCTACAAATTGCATCATCAAGTGGTCGCATAATAAAGGGCAAACAAAGTAGGGCCCAGGATAGAACCTTGAGCTACTAAACTGTGCTGAGGAGGACACTGAATTACCCATGGCAACAGAAAACTTCCTTTCTGAGAGATATCATGTAAACCAATTAAGATCAGTGTCTGTAATAAGATAAAATCTCTAAGATGGCCAATGAAGATGCTGTGATAAACAGTGTCAAAGACAGCAGATCAAGTAGAACTAAACGAGAACAATCACCAGCAACCACTCTATACTGTTTCGAGTAGAAACCAGAATGGAAATATTCAAATAAATGTGTATGTAAGCAGCTGATTGATTATAAACAACCTTCCGTAATACAAGTCTACGACAGAAATGGGGGAGTGTGCTCTATCACTAGCCTCTGTTACCCCTCTTCATGTTACCGACCACCAATGATTTCCTTCTACCCTCTCTAACAACCCTTCTAAACTGGTCTCATCTCATACTATCACCACTGGGTGTAACCTGCGATCTCTCTGTCCTTGCTCCTTGGCTTCCTTTGACCTCTCTTCACTCCCTCCAGCTGACTACTTCCTGTTTCTCTTCACTGACTCCACCACCTCCACATTTCTACCTGCCATCTTATCCCCTTTTTGACCTTCTCTGTGCCCTTTCCTCTAAGCCTGCCTGTCTGTCCCCACCTGCTCCTTGGCTGTCTACTGCCTTGCAAATCAAATGTACAAGGCTTCGGCCAGCTGGGAGAAAATTCCACAAGACTGGCTTTATCTCCTCTCCTCTTTCTGTCTCTGCTGCGAAATCAACCTTTTACCACTCTAAAATCAAATCATCTGCTCCTACCTTCCAGAAACTTTTCTCTATCCTCTCCTCTCTTCTCAATCTCAACACTGCTCCACTTACTCCTCCCTCCTTTCTTTCTGCTGCACAAAAAGAGTGACAACAGCCGGGGCTCATCCTCCCAGCTACCCTCTGGCCCTCCCACTGATATTCACTGTCTCCTCTTCTGACCTCTCTGACACTGGCTTAACATCTCCCTCAACCCTCCCCAGATGAAGTCCTAAAATGATCCCCCATGAGCAGACTTAGCTTCTGCCCTCTTGACCCCATCCTCACTCCTCCAGACCATCGCTGTTGATCTGCTCTCCTTCCTGACTACCATCATCAACCCCTCCCTGACATCTGGCTGTGTACCATCTGCCTTAAAGTCAGCTAGCGTCACTCTTCTCCTCAAGAAACCTCCTCTTGACCCATATGATGTCTAAAATTACAGACTGATGTCCTTTCTTTTGCACTCCTTATTATTGGTTGCTTGTAATTTTGGTCTAGGAATTGTACTTTATTCTACTGTTGCACTCATTGTAAGTCACTCTTTATAGGAGTGTCAGCCAATTAATCTAAAATTTATATTTCATCTCTCAATATGAGAGGGTACAGATTAGGCTCTTTAAGAAGAGGCCGTAACAGTTCACGTTTTAAATGTGATGGAGCAGAGTGAGTGGCCAATGAGCTGTTTATAATAGAAAGAATATTAGGGCAATTAGTTATCATGACATCTTTGAGAAGTGTAGTCAAAATTGTAGAAGCATTTGAGAAGCAATTTAGAAACACTCTCAAAAAGTTTCTAATGATATTTGCTCAAAAGAACATAAAGAAGTGCTCAGTTGGTGAATAACATTCTAATTACAATTGGGTGGTGTCATTTTAATTATTATGTTGTCAATTTTCTTGGTAAATAAACAAGACTTCTCACATGCTTCACCCTTTATCCTGCTGGTGCTCAGCTACTCCACCTCAGAGGGCCTTAGCACGCCACAACTGCTGACTTGATCAGTCTTGACACTTTCTTTTAACAGCATGGGTATGCTCATTCAACCATGGAAAACTTTGGAAGGTTTGTTTACGTTTAGTTTTAAGAGAAACAGTGTTGTCTAATGTAGTCAAGCAAATGACGTTTAAATTCTCCACTTATCTGGTTGACCGTCATAGATTATGAATAGAGTTGTTTGAAAACATTTTCTAATTTATATGCAGTAGTACAATTCATCCTATTGGTCTGTATGTTATCAGATGAGATCTTGGTCAAGGAAAAACAAGGAATTTGAATATAATGCCAAGATGATCAGCAATGTATTAAAGCTTTGTATTTAGACTCACAGTAAGGCCAAATGTTATTTCATTTATGACCGAATTTATGAGTAGGACTTTTCCCGATAGCACAAGATTAAAAGATTAAATTATATTTAAAATGTCTTGACCCAATGTATTATATGAACAGCATGCATATATGTCCAAAAATAATAATCTTGTTGCACCTAGCCATTGTCAAAGACAAGAGTTTATAGAAATCAGGGATGAACCTATTGTGTTTTGGAGGTCAATATGGCAATACACACAGAATAGGCGGTTTCATGTTAAAAGACAACATTAGATATTCAAAAGATGAGAATTCTCCAAAGAGGGTTTCAGTCCCACCACCACCATAACAATAAGTTTGGTTTTTTGAAAGATAAATCAGATGGCATGGCTTCCTATGGATGGTAAAACTCATTAGAATTCAACTTTGTCAACATAATGAGAGTAAGACTATTAGAATAAATGAAATCACTGGAGCACTACAGCCCAGCTGACATCTTCAGCTGGATGTTCACACCTTAGTTCCTTGGCAATCTAGGAATGGAAACATATTTTACTGTTGCACTCACTGTCTCTGAATAAGAGAGTCAGCTACACCCGTCAATGTAAATGGGTGCATCATTGCTACGCAACACTCCTTTTGCTAGAACCTCGACATAAAGTCTTACTGTGAAAAAACGTCCTGGTTCCGAAACTAACGGGAGGGGTGCGGTCGATCCTGGATCTACGCGTCCTCAATCGTCACATAGCTAGAAAGCCAGTTTTGCATGCTCACTGTGAAACGTCTGATTCAGGCCGTTCACGAGGGTGACTTTTGCAGAGTGACGCGTTGTCGCAGGCAGGGGGGTCGGTGACCATGCGGCCATTCCCCCGAGGGCCGTTGTGGGCCTGGCGCCTGAACGGTGCAGGCTAGAACAGCGGGGGTTATCGCCAGCCGTGATACTGACTATGATTGGCTCCCGGGCGGTGTCCACTTCTCGACTGTACACCTCCAAGTGGGCGGTGTTCGAGCAGTGGTGCACTGAGGGGGTCGACCCTTTGACATGCAGTGTCGTGGCAA
>OMLI01088310.1:0-13427 GCA_900302605.1 Rondeletia loricata | reverse complement strand
ATAGTGTGTACGTGACTTAAGGTGAATTATCAGTAGGGCTGCAACTAACGATTATTTCATTATCGATTAATCTATCGATTATTTTTTCGATTAATCGATTAATCATTTAGTCTATACAATTTCTCAAATAATGACAAATGCCCATCACAAGTTACCAGAGCCCAAAGTGAGTCTTAAATAGTCTTAAAATAGCTTACTTAGTCTGACCAGCAGCCAAGAAAAAATCTAAGTATTCATTTTATAATTATATGAAACGGTGAAAAGCAAGCAAATCTCATCTGTAATCAGCAAATGTTTGTTATTTTTACTTGATAAATGACTAAAACGATTGATCGATTATAAAAATTTGAATCGATACATTTTCTGTCGATCGACTAATCGATTAATTGACTAATCGTTTCAGCACTAATTATCAGCACCCTAAAAAATAAGCAGCTTTTTGGGCGGCAAATGCTAATTGTCATGATTGCCATTGAAATATGCACTGCCTTCTCTCCTCCATAATTGGAGGTCTATTAGCATTAACACACAACTCAGCAGTTACTGTGGTTACTTATAGGAGCATCTGAGCTGTCTATACTGTGGCAGCAGGGGAGAACACTAAAAAGAGTGAATTTTATTAAGGAATTTGCCAGGGCACTGACGATGAACATCAGTACCCCCAATAAATGTAGGCCATGGAGAAGGGCAGGATTAATGGACATCCTAATACCGAGTGCATATTTTGTTGACAGCAACACCACCACAGTGCTGGCTGACCTGAAGTCCATGTTTAAAAGTTGTCTGAGAAAAACCGGACAGAGTCACCTTGACCAGTGGCTTCGGTTGATTACTAACAACCAATGGAAACCACGTACAAGATTAAATGCCTTTGAAAGTCAACCTATGTAATTCTCATGTCCTAATCTGATAACTTTATAAAAGAAAAGTCTGAAAAAGCTATCAGAATTGTCCTTGTTAAAACCATTTGCTCAAGTAATTAGACCAAAATTTGCAACACCACAATATGAATTAAGGCTGCTACCATCATAACCTATAGCTGTGGCTTCACTTCACAGGTGATGCAGGAGGGATTAGATGCTGCATACACTCAGGAATGATCTCCTTTGAATTCCAAATGATGAGAGATGTTCGTTTGAGGGTATGAGAGCAGAATTAGGTCAAGTGTACCACCCTTTGGTGTAGCATTCGTTTTTCAAGCCACCCTGATATATTAGAGGGTCATAGCAGAAGCCGACAAACACAGATGAGCAATGCAATTAGCCTAAGCATACAGGCAAAATAATTTCACTTTACGGACATTGCTTTCTATTTCCCCCCCCCATTTAAACTGATCAGGCAAATACACAAACCAGCTTTCACAGTTCATTCTCACTCACTGCTCTTTCCAAAATTATTAACGCATCCATTAGTGACACTTTCAGAGAGCTCTTATTTTATTACTGCCGCAATATGAGTTCAACTTTAGAATAAGATACAGTAAGACTACTAAGTGCAGGTGCAAGAATAATAAGCTGTGCGATAATGCATTGACCTTGCTAAGTCATCAATAATTTATGTTGTTTGTGTAAAAATCTCATTTATTTTTCATTTTTGTTGGCACTTAGCAGAGTATGCCAGTTGTCACTGCTTAGGCAGTGCCAGGGACAAGCCAATGGACCAGCTTAGACAGGATAGTTGGAAGCTTTATTATATTCAGTGTTAAGTGCCAACACAGAGTCCCAGCTGGAATAATATGTTAGAATGGGTTGTGTATTTATTGCATCACACTGAATTATCATGCATGGTTTCATTTGTCACCTTGAATACATGTTTCATGTTCAAGTCTGCAACATGAAAATGAGTCCCGCTCCGGCCCGAGTGACAGCTGTCCTGAAGTTGATTGTAATAAGGAATTACAATAAGCCAACAGTAATGGGGGAAAAACAAATGGTATCTTTATTAACATCAGAGGGCAGAGGGTGCACTTTTCAGTAGGTTTTTTGGTCCAGTTTCTTCATTGACTTGCATAGTAAAATTAGAGAAGATTGTGCTCCTTCTGTACTTTCATAAATACTGATGGAAGGAGAATAGTTTATCTTTGAGACCCCAGGACCTGGAATCAGACGTCATCCATAAATCACACAGGTTTTTAAGTCATATTGTGCTGGAGCATTCTGAAGCAGAATACACCTAAACACACTACAATCCCATTAAGATGCATTAAGGGACCTGGAATAAGACTTCTTGTAAAATGAGAACCATTTTGAGAAGAGAACAAAATGTCTTACCTAAGGATGAAGAATGAATAATTTATGTTATGAAATATTTTGCCGGTGAGGCAGTAAGCCACATGAGTAAAAGGGGTGAATACTTTGGAAAACTAGATGTTTGTGTTATTGGAATTTTATACTTTCACATACATTTCCAGAATTTCCACACCAGTTTGATAGAAAAGACTGCTTTGCGTAGATAGAGCAAAAATCCTAAAAACGAATGTTAACCAATGTTGTAGCATAAATTTAATAAGTCAAGGTTGGTGAATACTTCATATAGCCACTGTATATGACGCAGGTGGCAGCCTCAACATAACATGATTCCCTTCTACTCGACTTACTACTATGTCGATCATACATACCCTCCAAGCCCCTCTCCCCAAACACCAACCACCAACCTCGGTAGTGTGCACCTCAGTGGTTATACCTTGTCATGGTGCCTTTCCCCTGGGTCTTTCATTGTAAATGAGCTAAACCCTTATGGGAGAGAGGATGAACATATTACCTCTCCTCTCTCTCTCTCTCATCAGTATAAACAGTGAAGTCATACCTTCCAAGGGGCCTGTTTTTGTGCTTTCTGCGATGATGTCACCAGCAGCCAATCAACACATAGTACTGCTTGAGATAGTGTGTGTATGTGGATGTGTGTGTGTGTGTGTGTGTGTGTGTGTGTGTGTGTGTGTGTGTAAGGGGGGGCTCACCACTGGGAAAAGCACTCCTGCTCCGTTATTATCTCTGGTTCTGCCAGCAAGCATGAGAGCACACATGCCCATCAAATCACAAATCCACAGGCTTTTTCTGATCCAGACAACCTTTTGACAATGCAAGAAGGGAATATATACAGTACATAAGGTTGTTATATATGTCGCGTGCAAATTATAGGCCTATGCTGGTGATGATGAATTCACAGATATGCCATTTTGTACATAGTGTTTTACAAGATTACCTCAGTGTTACACCGAAATGCTTCTGGATGTGCACTGTACCACTCAACCCAGGATTTGGGGCAACACTGCTCTCTGAAGATGGCTTTCTGGTATTTGTTGATGTAGACCTCACTCTGAATGAAGGTGTTTTCATTCCATTCATCTGACATTTATAATTAGGCCTAATTATAAGATAACCATCCTCTGTTTAGTGAAAAACGAAGACAATTACATTCTTTCATTTTGACCTCAATTCAAGGTGACTGTTGAGGCTTTTCATGTCTTCGTACAGCAGCCTCAATATGTATTTGAAAGCTCAAGCTGTCAACTCAAGATGGATAATTTAGGTTTGGGTAACACTACTGATAATTTATGGCTGGTCTTGAATGGATATTGAAGTATTACAGCGATGTAATTTGTTAGGTCTGTTCAACAAAACTGAATATTGTGGTAGGCTTATTGCAGAGTGGAAAAATGTGTCAGGATTGAGGTTCAGCTAAGTATCACTCTTTACAAAATGAATATTTGGGTTTATATCAAGCTGTCTGTATTTTCCTGCCCCATTCCTCACTACTGCGCACAGCATCACTGCTTGCAACAAATCTAGTGGAAGATAGCCTACAAACATCACTGCCTCACTTTCCCATCTTCCTCTCAATCATTCTTGTGATCTTCATCTTCTTCTTGCTACTGGTCCAAGCCAGGAAGCCATAGTATATGTAGCTTTCATCATCCTCTTTTATGTCCTGACTGAAGACAAAATCTGGCCTTTCAGATGCATTTATACACAGTTAACCGCTTGAAGTTAATGTACAACAGATATAGGATTATTGAGTGTTTGGCTGAATGCAACATTGGGAATTGTTTTAGGAACATTTCCATTGATTACATTTGTCTATCCATTTCTGTTAACTGTCAGATCATGGATGATAACATTGCAATTTTTTCCAGTTTTTCAAATGGTGGATTATATGAATGTTATGATGCATAATGTACCTTCTTGCAACTATGATGAAGCACATCTGTGCTCCTTCGAGTCGCGGTGTGTCTGTGCCGCCACAAACTGATTGAAAAGACAGTTTGAAACGTAGCCTCGATAATCAGATAAAAGTATAATAGTCAGCTAATGTTGCAATGCCATTAACTTATACTAGACTAAGAGACTTTAGTGCCTGAAAAAATATGAGTTACTGGGCTCGCTAAATGAAACATCAATAACAAGTCGTCAATAACCCTCCCGACTCAATAACCCCCCCCCCCGATGCCACCGAAGTAAACAGGCAACCTCATAATGACTCCTTGGAATGACAGAAAACTGTCATAACTCCTCACACTTGGTACACTTTGTCACTTGTTGAGTTCACTGACTTGCATTTTCATTTCACCACAAAGTAAAACACCAACATTTGTGATTTGTCCTGGCCTTAGATATTTGTGGACTTAATGGATGAGGTCACATTGGTTCCTGATGCACACAACTTGATACAAAGCGACTGTTACTTTTCATTTTTACTAATGAGATGGAAGGCACACAGTAGACCATCATCTCTATGCAGACAAACCCATCGCTCCCCGGCTTCCCTACAGGCCAGGGACAAGCAGTGAGTACATCTGATTAGCCGTATCGACTGGTAAAATGCTACCACACCGGGTTTCCGCTCATAAAGGCAAGATACACAGTAATTAGCCTGGGATCGATGTGTCGGTCCAACAGCTATCCCACAGACACACCGTTTAAATGGGATTGGTTTATCACTAAACTAATAGAGTGAATTGCTTTTGCAAAAGGTTAAAGGTGTGCATACCTACAGAAGTATTATTGAACATCATTACATTACTGTTGCATTACCTCTTACCTCCGCTTTTGTCTACATTATGCCAGGCTGAAAAAGATTCTATCAAGACGAATCACATTCAGTTGTCTGCAAGTGCCGTTAATCTTTATTTTCCCAACACATTGGCCTTGGCTCCATATTGAATTTGTCACTGGCAGACTTTGCCACACCGAGTGATGATACTTGTAGCTCATGTTTGTGTCATCACACACAAACACTCACTCTCTGTGTAGAACTCTTGTTTTTCTAGTGACCCTTTTGCAGTATTTTGTCTAAGCTGAACCATCTTTAAGGCATATGGTGGCATTTCAGTGAAACTGGTGAAATCATCTTACCAGAGACCTAAGGTGTTTATTTCCAAATTAATGTGGCGATAGCCTAAAGGTTAGACAAGCAAGCTTGTGAATGGAACGGTGAGGGTTTGAACCCCAACACCGGCTCAAACAATATGGAGAGGGGAAGTTAACAAGAGGCAACCCCTCAACAACTAGACTACTGTCAAGGGCCCTTGAGCAAGGCACTTAACTCCCAACTGCTCCAGTGGAGCTGGTCACTGACAACAGTAGAAGACTGTGGTTGTACTAGTCAGCTCTCAGGTATGAGAGTTAGCAATTCTAATATACCCTACAGTAATAGTAAAACAAAAGTAAGTAGCAATTTCCCTTCCATATCCTACTTACTCTCAAAAAATCCCTTCTATCTGTCTCCTTAACTCTTATTCTGTTCCTTTACTCATTCTTACATGATTGTTCTATGGTCACAGGAATATTGTAAGGGCACTAAGGCCCTGATCTTTGCACTCTGTTTTATGGTTACTTGTAATGTTGGCGATCTAGGAATTGAAGCGTATTCTAAGGTTGCACTCATTTGAACTCTCTGGATAAGAGCATCAGCTAAATGTAAATGTAGAATGTAAATGTATTTCTGTGAATTGTGTGCCACAGGACAATTCTGCAAAATAGCAGTTGTACTCAGTAAACATATCCTGAGTAAATAATATGCTGAGGCATGGCTTTAGTTTAGTGGACACTTAACATCGTTACCTTGTGGCCTAAGCCTATGGCTCTTAGGCCAGAGGCAGTTCCGTAATCCACTGCAGATTTCCATTGGTATTTCTCAGCCTGACCTCTCCATACCGTTACCCCAGGTGCCCGCGGAGTGCGAGAGGAGCCCCAGTTTCTGACGGCACGTGCAGGAGAGAACGTCATCCTGGGATGCGACGTGTCCCACCCCCTGAACGGCCAGCCCTATGTGGTGGAGTGGTTCAAGCATGGAATGCCCATCCCCTTCTTCATCAACTTCCGCTTCTACCCTCCTCACGTGGACCCGGAATACGCCGGTAAGATGGAGAGTGCAGTCTCATTCAGACTGCCCCCTTAAATATTTCTTTCTTTCTAGAGACACGCTATCTGTTGAAATTACTGCAGTTCTAAACGGTTGGAAAGATAATGTCATGACACTATTTGAATCAATGTGTTACATTAAGGAGCAAGGAGTCTGATGTTTTTTGTTCCAAATTATATTTGAATATCGTGTAACTTTTAGTATTGGATGAAGGATGATATAATAGTCAATAGAAATAATCACATATTTAGAGTCCCTTTGGGGGAAAGTACATGAACCCTTAGTTTTATAGTAGTTAAAATCAGTGGTCAGCTAAACCTTTCATAAGATTTGACTTTGAATGATACCTTATACATATAAGCTTAACATGATTTGTAGGCATACATTCAAAGAGATCTATGTATTCCAGGTAATGTATTCTCAGTTTGGGCCATATTTGAGATGTGTAGTCTGCAAATCAAAGAGGAAAAACTACCCTGTCTTGCGATCCGCAGCTCCATGTTGATTCACATCTGTCTCAGCCCAAAGATAATATGCTGGGTCAGTCACTGTCTATACTTCTTCATTCATGGAATCAGTTTTTTTGCAAGTCTTGGAGTGAGCTATCTTTCCACTTTCTGTTTGCTTTATCCTCTTTGGTGAAAGGGATCAAAATGAAGATGTCTGCATGCATTAACATTGGACGGTATACCATCAACTTCTGGACAATACTAATTACTTGTTTTGATCAATGGTGTGCTTACCAATGTAGACTGTTATCAATATGTTTAGTAACTAATTTAGACAGCTTCAATGAGCTGAAGTTTCCTTTGGAGGTAGGAGCTTCTTCCACCTTGGATTGTTTTCTGTGTTATGCTCAAGGTGAGGTTTGCCGGGGGGGGTGAAGGGGATTTTCCCTCCTCTGCTTTTGATTTCCCTTCCTCTGATCATTACATTTCAGAGATAATCCCAACTTCTGGTATGTGTTTGATTCAAGAGCTTTTATCATGCATTCATTCTAAATAAATGAATCTACCTATGAGCGCAAGTAATATTTTTGTATGTTAGTTTTGGATAATCTAAAGTGTTTTACTTCCTTTCCCTTCTGAGATAGAGCAATATAATTTCAGTTACAGTAACAATTTAAAGGATAATTCTGGTTATTTTCAATCTGGACCTTATTTTCCTATTTTTTGCCATCATGACGATTGATTGTATTCAAAATTTCGTCACTTACTTCACTGTAGAGCTTTATGTTGCTTCAATTCACCGGTAGCGCTGCTCTCCAAATCACACTCAAGGGCCATAAGAAGCTCCAACAGGTGAACCCAAAAAGCGATTAAAACACATCCTGTCTACACAATAACACTCACACTGCAATGGGACTTGCCTACATACGATTTTAAAACACGTAAAGAACGCTTTCAAGCTGAAGCAACAAAAGCCTGTTCTTCCGCTTCTTCCAACTTGAATGCGGGGTGGGCAATGCCAAAAATTATCACATGGACTATTATAACTGAAATGTTGTAATAATTGTTCAATCGCAGTTATTTAAAGACATGTGGAACTGCAGTGTGTTTGTTATTGTGTTGAAAGGACGTGTTTTAATCGCTTTTTGGGTTCAATGGTTGGAGCTTCCTCTGGCCCTTGAGTGTGTGTTGGACAGCAGCGCTCCTGGCGAACTGAAGCTCCATAAAGCTCTACAGTGAAGTAAGTGACAAATTCTGAACACAATCAATCATCATGATAGCAAAAACTAGGAAAATAAGGCCCAGGTTGAAAATAACTGGAATTATCCTTTAATGACAATGAGAGATGATACAATTTCAGTTCCATCTTACGCATAGCTCCATGTAGGCTTTTAGAAATTGTCACCAATCGCCATCACACAAATACTCTAGCTTTAGAAGGGTTGGCAGATATCACCTTGTTACCTGAATGGCTAATGGTAAATAATGGGGAAAAAATCTCTTTACACACAAATCCTATCAGACGTTAGCTACCACCACAAAAACATGAGCACAGTGTTGGGTCAAAGAAAGTGTATGATTGGACAGCACAAATATAACGACATTGTCATCCTAAATTCTAAACCCAATTCACACTGGCAACAGTTAGTCCTGGGTTTAGTGGATTTTCTGGAGATAATCCCAAGTAACTGGGGCTAATTCTGCTGCAGAACAGGTTCAGCTAACCTGGGGCTTGAATTTGGGGACAAGCCACTTTGGAGTTCGCCTGTGTGAAATGCTTGTTAGCTCAGGGTTTAGAGCCAAGTTAACCCAGGGGTAATGGGCAGTTAACTTTTGACCTTTGCTCTGCCGTGCTTTCTCCAGTTACCTTGTATTTTGTTGGATGTGTTGTTTATGTCATGTGTTGGTGTGCCACTTTTTCTATAATCTGGTGCTCGAATGCTGTGATTATAAGGTATTTTTGGATATATCTAAGTGAGTTTTGTGTCAAGTTCAGTATCACCAAAGGCCCAGGGTCAACAGATGACAGTCCAAGCCATGTAAGATATTTTGGGATAAAATTTAACAATAGCTGATAACATTCAAATCTTGTAAAAACACTGTTATTCCAGTTAGAGGCATTGTACCATTAACATGCTATATTGGCTGCAGTCTGCATCAGATAAGGGAAAATGTTTCTTTTATACGTGTCCTTTACACCTCTTATCCCACCTGTCTGCTGCAGCAAGAAGAAAAATAGTCTCACTGACTAGGAGATTGTGGCAAAAATACAGAAGCTAAGTAATCTTTTAGCATCTGCACACACTTTGTCTTCCACTGATTTGATCAGATAGCACCAAAACCTGCCGGGTTAGGGTTACAGGTTGACAACAAAAAAGCAGTAGGGAACAAGCAAACCAGTAAGTCTGGGAATGTACCATGAACCAACAAAGCTTGTATAGTAGACTTGGAGAAACAGGATGGTTTCACCCTATGAGACCCCAAAGTTAGGACAACATGTTTATTTCATGATTTCATTTAACTTACAAGTGTGATTAGTTGGGGTTGTCTGCTTGTCTGGCAGTCCACTTGTATCATTTGAATAGTTCCAAATTCATTTGTTGCAGCTTGATTTATTACTAGCTAGCTTCGCCCCTCAGCTTTAAGGAAGTTTTTGCAAATTCACTATTGATTAGGATACTTATGAGTTAGGCCCGTGAGTATGGGTAAGATCCATGCCTATTGCAACCCAGAGATGAAGTTGAGCAGATGCTCTTCCTCTGAGACACTGTTTAATTCTAGTAAATTATGTTTTTTGTCAATCAAACATTGGCAAGTTAATCATCTGTGACATGATATAAAGACAACAAGCATTAAATGTCAACATTTCTATAGCTTTAGATATACTTACATGAAGATATATCAATGATGCCTATTTTCCTCTGATATACACACAATTTTAACGGATCAGAGACTTTTTATGGGATACTGCACTCTACCTAACCTTTCTCTTTGTGCTGTTTTACGATTCCACTAGCACTCACAACCTGCTACATTTGACATTTGCCAGTTCTAAGTGAGACAACACTGGCTTTAAACTTGAGCCAGTTATTCCATGCGGTACTGCAACAGGCTAAGACACAGCTCTTTGTTTCAATTTGCACCACTGGAATTTCCAAAGTTCTATAGCATCATGGAATGAAGTTAGAGGTTAAGGTCAAGGCTGCTGGGCTAATTTGCCCCCCCATCTACATAATGGCTTACATTGTGCCCACTTTAGATTGGGTTTTTTTAGACAGGAAGAGGGAGAGAACGTCAGTGGGAGGAAAAGAGGCAGACAAAGGAAATGGAAAATTTATATGAAAAAGAGTAGAAAGGGAGAGGTGGAGATAAAGTGATAGCTAGGCAGGAAGAGAGCAAGGGAAATTGAAGATGAAACTGGAAATACAGGGAGAGAGAAGAAAGAAATATGCTGCAGGAAGAGGGCCCAGATTACATTGCCAAGTTTCTCCTATCATCACGTAGGATCTCCAAGCTGGTCCAAAAGAATGGTGACATTTTAAAACGACTTGTTCCCCAAAGCTCGTATATCTGCTTTGCCATTCTTCTGTCAAAGTTACGAGGAAGGCTTTGGGCTCAGATTTAAATCTAGATTGCTCTAGACTCAGTTGAAGATTGATCTTTATAGAATAGAAACAATTGCACTTCATCATGTATCTCATCTTTCATACTTTTAACGGACAATTAAAAGTGAAGTATAGGTTATGAGAACCTATGCAAACTATATCATTAGCAGCGCCTTTGAGGAGCATCCTCGCTACAATGACAAGTCAACTCTCAAAACAACATTTTGGACCCAAGGCGAGTCCTCTTATGTTATCACAGTTAATGCCAATCATGAGGAGTGGAGCACTCTGACAGACTGCCATTTGTTGACAGCGGGAAGTTGACAGAAGAGACAAGAAGTGGGGTTAGACTGACTGAATACAACTAGATTGGAGGAACAGCTGGACTTGTGTCATAATTAGTTCAGTAAAGAAAGTCCTGCTGACTGCTGCTATTGCTGCCTTAGGCATACTGTACTGTTCACTTACAACAATTGCCTGGTCTGAGTCGTGCCCATAGAGCAAAATTGCCCTTGACTCTCATGAAGTTTGCCCACACTGGGCTTTTGTGTGGCTTTGATAATGACGTAATTGCTACCGAAAGCAGCTACTGGAGAATGAGTACAAAAGAAGGCGAGAGAGAGCGTGGAGTGTTTTTTTAAATGACACCAGAAGCCCTATAGTGGTTCTTACTCACCTGTTGATCAATATTTAAAAAACATGTTAACAGCTAAATTATAAAAGTCGACATTGATCCCCATGAATGAATAATCAAATATTCAGCTTTTATGACCCATCCCTAGTGTATATGGACAGATGAATGTTACACCTGCAAAAAAATTATTGAGACTGATGGAGTGGAGATGATTTCATGTGTGCAGGACTTTCCTCTATATATTTTGTATGACAAAATACAGGAAATGTAATTTATAGTAGGATGTCTGGTCTCAAAAAATAAACAGCAGATGGTGCTCACAACACATTGGCAAGTGCTTTCAATTCAAATCTTCAGTATGATAGTGAAAGTTAACAGTAATGTTCTTATCCTTTTCTTCGATCAGTTCAAATTAATGCGAAGATTTCCAAGTTATGATGTTTATTGTTGTGTCCATTCTGAAAGCTAGTCATAGCCTTCAAGCCTCCACCTCGCACCAACCGCAGCCTGCTGCATAATGCTTCTAATAACATCGTAGCGCAATACTTTAAATTTTTTTAATTTAACCATTTGAAATAAAAATTTAATTAACGAAACGTTTGAGAAAGTTTGAGTTTGAGAAAGTAAATAATATCTGATTACTTACATTGAAAAACAAATGCGTTAAGTTACTTGTTACCACAAAAACGTCATCTGAGTACTCTGACACGTTACAGATTAACGTGTACAATCCCCCAAATATACAAAATCACATTTGCACTATCTCAACTACAACTACTGCTAGGAACAGTCACACAAGTAGCCAATCCCAAGAACTTTCTCTATGTAAAACTACACGATTCCTTGCAAACATCAAGTACATGATAACTCCTCTTTATTTTTATCATGAAATCATGTAAATAAAATGGCAAACCTTTATCAAAATACATTGTACAATCAATTGTTATAGTTATACAATACCATGAAAACCTACACACACACATAACACACCATGAAAATCTACAGAAAGCGAGGTATAACCCCTCCACATCCTTGCACATTCCTTCATCATACAGCACTATGGGGCGCTATCTCACTGAAGGTATATAATCCTAAATAGTCGATCAGCGCCTTCTGCAGTACAGTAAAGCTTACAGTCAATAAAAATCCTACAGTCACTTACTGTTGGGTATATCCCTACATGT
Source organism: Rondeletia loricata (assembly GCA_900302605.1). Lineage (NCBI taxonomy): Eukaryota > Metazoa > Chordata > Actinopteri > Beryciformes > Rondeletiidae > Rondeletia > Rondeletia loricata. Next base: position 1,195 of record OMLI01088310.1, on the reverse strand, counting down.
ACATGCTTGCCAGCACTGCTGCCAAGCATAACAATCAGCATAACTCTCCTGTGAATGATATGGGAAAACAAATTACGTTGATGGCCAATGTTGTCATCCTGTTACTCGATCAAATCAAAGGAAAGGGATGGTGGTGGCATCGTTTTTGAATAATTCAACTTAAATTTGATATTTAGAGGTAACAAAAAGTAACAACTTATTTTTTGATTGTTAGCTGTAATAGTATTATCAAAATTGAAATAGTTATTTATTACACTTGTCACTGGGAAAAGTAATAATATTACAGTAATGCATTACTGAGCAACATTTAACCACCCAACGCCGGTTGGGGGCCCCTGAAAAATTGGGGCTCTTCCCCAGAGCATTTATGTGTGTCTCTGAGATATCCTTGCCAGTGAATTGTGTGTAATTTAAACCTTTAAAGGGAAATTCCTCTGCAGGGCTGAACAACAACATGGCATATTGTCACTAACTGGCCAATTCTATCAAGAGATATTAATTTAGTGAAATTATGAATTATGAATAAGGAAGGACTACAAGTAACTGAATTAAGCTCCACAGTGGCTTCCCCTTTCTTACTGTAGTTTCAAAAGAGAATCTGGATGGGCTGGATTGCATTGTAATGACATCATCCATGCCTGAAATCCAAAAGGCTGCTAGAAAGACGGTTTTGATGAGACTACACTCTGCTCAGCTATACTAAGCCATCTGTATGACAGCTTCATTCTCTTCTAAATGGACCAAATGTGTTACGTTGGGGTTTCCCTTAAAGCAATTCCATTCTCCCTGGCTAACTAAGGGGATTTCCACCTCCATTAAGCTTAAAAATAAGCTATACCAACGATATTTTAAAACTCCAAGTATGGAGAATAAACATAAATATACTACCTATCGGAATAAACTCACTCAGATAATTAGGAAGAGTAAAAGTAATCATTACTACAAACTAATAAAAGCTTCCCAGGGCGACTCAAAGAAGTCCTGGCAAGTGTTAAACAGTGTCCTGAATAGGGGCCATAAACAGACAGTGCTCCCTGACCCTGCCAACATGGATACTAAAGATCTTGTGAATATGTTTAATGATTACTTTGTGTCCATTGGTGAAAACTTATCAGGGAAGATCAGTCAACCACAAGGTGCTTCTTTTAAACATTATCTGACAGGTAACTACCTTAACTCCTTCTTCATGAAGCCT
>OMLI01088308.1:0-11107 GCA_900302605.1 Rondeletia loricata | reverse complement strand
ACATGTTTTCTTTGAAACATGAAGACCTGGACCCCAAGGCCATCCATAAGTGAACCTCACATTCCACACTATACTCATGTTTTCTGAGACTGAATCCATCCCACACCCTGAAATCCATTGAGATTCCATTGAGACCTGTTATCAGCTTTTGTTGGCTAAAAGGGCAGAATAACTATGATTTCTAATGGCAAATAATGTTGAAAACCTATAGCTACAACCTGAATATGACATCTGAGCAGCATAAGATATGAAATGTTGATCAAATATTTGTCAGTGACACAATTTAGCGCTAATGAAACAAGGGGTGCCCAAACTTTTGCACACCCTATTTTTCATTTCTTTGAATTTTCTAACTTCATAGAAATATATAGAATTTTCTTATTACTTTAGTGCAATAGTAAACATTGTATAGGTCTCAGACAAAACATTTTAAATAATTTCATTTTAAAAACATTTTGTAGCCCAACAACTTGTGCAAAAACTCAAGGGGTGCCCAAACTTTTGCATACAACTGTATATGCTTTTGTGGTGCAAATATGACCATCTACAGGGTATTTCCACTGTGTATTTCTGTGAAATGTATTTTAGTCTCTTTTTAAAAGCTGCAAAATTTATATATTTGGGGGTTACTGTGTCCAAAGCTCATTGTAAATGCCGCTCTGGCAGCTTTTTGAGGTGAGCGATACCTGAATATGAGTCTGTGTGAGTCTGCTGGAGAAACGGGAAGTTTCTGGTTCCATCACCGGTGCTGGTGGCTGTATGTCTTCTGTCAGCGGCTTCCTTCAACCTGCTTAACCTAATCAAAACACAACTGAACTGAGCTGGATTGAAGAGTGCAGTATAGTACTCTTGTTAATTCTCCTGCCCTCTGCCTTGAAGGTGGGCTGATTCAGTTCATACCTGGAACTGCAACATTTGCCATTGCATATAACATTATTTGTTTTTTTTGGGTGCAAGAAAGCAGATGAACCCATGATGAAACCCGATCGTGCAACAGCTATAATATTACACTAGATGATAATCCAGATGTGTGTTTTTCTGGTCAGTCCCGCTCCACAGGCAAAGTGAAATGGATGTGTAAAGCTTCGTAAGGGTTAGTAATTTGGGGTTGTGGAACTAAAGATGGTAGCAAGCAGAGTGGGTCGCTCTGGGTTATTCTGGGTCTCTCCAGTAGCCCTCATGTTCCCCAGCAGGGCTGTTTTAGCCAGGAGCCTATTTTCCTCAAGAGTAAAAACCTGTCAGTGAATCAGTGGTCAAGGCCATCTATTCTCACCCAACTCCAAACATAAGAACTGGAAATCAGCAGCAGCAAATCTTTTGTTCCACACAGTACAAACTTTCTCTTTAGCGTGCTTGTCATTTGAATAAGAGCAACCTGTATACAGGGATTTAAAAGCAATGGAAGTCAAAATCTGTATCTGAATGCAGGCAATCCCAGTATTTCTTCAACAAAATCTATAAATCTAAATTTCTGCATGCGATTCATTCATACAACTAAATTACTGACCACATTATTCAATATTAAGAAGTTTGTTTTTATTGGCATCAGTGGCTAGCAGATAAATCATAACAAAACTGTACAGGAGGAAAGTCTGGTCATCAGAAATCAAGTCCCTGTACTTGCATAAGAGTTTGGTTGTGGTGAAAAGAAACAATGATCAAAATGAACAAAAATAAGGCAAGAGTTTCAGTCCAGTTACTCAGCTTAAATACTGTACAATAAATACTTCTCAAAACAAGTCAAGTAAAACATATTGTGAATCTCATGGAGTATTCCCAGTGCTAAGAGTGGAAAATCCACCAGAAAAACCCTGATGGTGTCTGGAACATAAAAAAACCATTCCAATGATGTCTACCTTGGGTTTATCAACGCTCCAGTCAGTCAAAAAGTAGTTTGTCCACCATCTCCAGTGTTTGCCTGACCACCTATCTGGAGTTACTCCACTCATATATCGCTGTTGTTACACCTCGTATCTCCAAAACATCAATGTTTTGAAAGGGTTTAATAAATTCAAGGGTTGTGGAATTTTCCCAAACCACAGAGGAGCATGTAATCCTTCGACTGATGTTAAAACATGAAAATCACAAAAATTTTAGTTACGAGGTTTTCACCTGACAGCGATGATATGCTTCTGCTTTGCCTTTTGTGGAACATACCTGACATGACTGGAAACACAGTCCCATGTACTGCAGTGTTGGGTCATCTCATCCTGGCAGGACACAGCCGACGCTAATTTTCACTCTTCCAACAGCATTAAATTTGATCTTAGAAGTTTTAGTTACCAGAGCTTGAGTGGAATGATAACAGGACAGACCAAGAACTGAAGGTAGGTTACCAGGAAAAGTGGCCATAGCATCCCCGGAAACACAGCCAGCTCATTTGGAACACACAACACTAGCCTTGTTAGCACAGTAACAGATTCTCATATTTCATACTTTTTATCGACACAATTAAACTTCCACATCCAGGGTTTCAGATGTTGATTTAAAATGAGCAACAAAGCACAATGTCATATAATACATAAGGCTCAGAGGTATGGGGAAGTGAAAAGATGTCCCCCCCCAAAAAACAAAAAACAACAACCTTACACCGGCCAAACGCACATCTGCTCCAAGCTGTACGGCTGGCCCTCCACTTAAGGCAGGTGAACACACACTGCATAAAACTATATATTTTTTTAGAGCAAGCAGGCAAACTCTATCTGACACTCGGAAACAAAACCTACAAATAATTTACTGTTGCTACATATAGGCAAACAAATGAATTTGACAGAAAAATATTCAAAACACACAAAACAACAAAATTCACAGTGAAAATAAATATCCAGTAAACCACTTAGCTGCTTTTGCAGTCAAACACAAAATCAAGCCTAGTCTTTGTTGATCAGTCCTGCATCAAACTGTATTCAAAATACTTTTGGTTAATTTGAGCATTTTCTTATGCTCAACTTCAGTGCCAGAGAGGTGAAGTTATGTAGTTTTGAGACCATTTCATTAGTTTCAATGCAGCAGGCACAATCAGTCAAGGATAACTTATGTATTTCAAATTATTTAAAATATTATGTGACATGACTACGGTTATGACTGACTTCAAAACAAAGAAAACCAAATGTATACATGACAGACAACGCAGTGCACATATCCCTTCTTTTTACTAAGCCATCGCCATGTTTTGAATTGAAATGTGTATATTCTCAGTTTAAGTCTACAATATCATACATGCTTCATAAATATGACTAACTGTCAAATCTGATCTCTGCTTTTCACAAAAATATATCAAAATATACCCATAATAACTCGGGCTTCTCAAGTGCTGATTACAGTAGCTTATTCACACATAAATTCCCTTCAAGACTAAACATGTATGTGTATAGCTACAGTCCATTAGATTGAAAAAGGGGATGGGCCTAAGTCTAGATATAGGATTGTTTTAGCAGAGATTTAACATTGAAGACGTTTGTTAGGACTAGACTTAAGATTAATCTGGCTGCACTGAGCCATACTGGTTTCTGAGAGAGGCATAACAATGAGCTAAAACAGTAGCTGGGTTTCCATCCAAGTGTTGTTTTTTTAACAATGTATCAAATTTGAAAAGATGAATGAAAACAGCAACATTTGATAAAATTCCCTCAATATTTTAAGGTTTTCACACTTGCTTGAAGCGGGGACGGTTTTTGTTGATAAAGAAATTATGCGATAAATTGTGATGGAAACGTATTTGTTGAATAAATAATGATATAGGCTTGGCATGACTGGTTCAATTTCATTCAAAAGTGGCTTTGGAAATCTTGAAATGTTGTCTGTAAAATATCCGTCCAATCATGACCTTCCAGAAATGTCATACATACTGTCTTGTATAAGCTGCCCCGTCATAGTTGTATGACCATTAGTTGGTGCATTAGAATATTACCAAGCCCATTTCTTTGTTTTCATCTTCAGACAGCATAAAATATAACCAACATTAAATAATACCAAAGAACAATAACAACTTGTCCAACACTAATCAATTCTTAAAGACTCTTTCTAGTGAATGTGTTTTTGTTTTTTACATTCAGGGGGCCTATTTATTCACTTCAACCCAGCTGATGGAAACACACCTAATTCACATATATTTTTTGCAACATTTCAAAATTCGCTTTACAGTTGGATGGAAACATAGCTAGTAAGACCGAGATTAGATAGAGTGAGAAACAGTGATACAGACCTCTACACAGGAAAGCATTGGATTATAAAGGCCATCTAGGTTGCATAGGGAAGATACTAAAAGCTAAAGCTGCAATCTGTTTTAGATTCTGCATGAATAAAGCACAGCAGAAAGTAGATTCAAAGAGGAGGAGAGGGGAGAAAAGGCAACAATGAAAGAATAAGTAATATTATTGCCCATGTTATTGTACAGTTCAAGTAATGGAAAAAAAAGCTGGTTAGACAGACTCGCGCGCACGCACGCACGCACGCACGCACGCACACACACACACACACAGAGTCCCATGTAAAATTCAAGTCCATTTACATTTTACATTTCCATTAAAGGGCCACTGATAAAGTAGAGGTGAGAGTGGTAGGTTAAATAAAAAATACTTATTTCATTCCACATCCAGGGATTAAATACCCCAGTCTGTGGTTTGACATTCTTTCACATGCATAATAGTGCAAAAATGTATGGTGAGCAGGAAAGGGAGAGTGGGAGGGAATGATCCTTATGATATAGCACTCTGATGGCTCAGACTACACTCTCTCTCAGGGAAAGATGGGAGACACTGGTGAGAGCGGACCACGAAAATGGTCCAATTTATCAACAGTGATAATCTACTCAATTACTCCCAGTATAACAACAGGGATATGTTGGCTTGTAGCTGAGAGGACTGGCTGACAGACGGGTGAGAAGTGGGAAGAAGATGGTACAGGATGACATCAACATCATACAACAGACTCTGGCAACAGCAGCTCTTCTCCCCTCTGATCCATCAGGGTCACCAGGTCCAGTCTACAGGTGTGTGTGCGTGTGAGAGAGTGTGAGCATGTTTCACTACAAAGTATAGGTGCATGTGTGTCAGTAGTTCAGTCTATAAAGCCAGGTGCAACAGTTGGAGCGAAGCAGTTCTTCAGCTGGTTTTCCCCCTGCTCTATACAGCAGAATAGAGAGGTCTCAGCTCAGGTGTGTGCATTTGTACGTATACACACACACACACACACATAAACCTGACATCGCAATGAAACACTCTGAGCTCAAAATTGACAGAGAATCTGTTTTGGAGACACACACTCTTGAGAACACAGAAAAACAGGCGCTTTGTCCAATGTCATGGCTGGCCAGTGCCTTTTTTGTTGCTGCTTGTGTGTGTGTCTCTCTGGATGTGTGTGTGTGTGTGTGTGTGTCTCAGGTGTCTTGGTAGGGCAGGTGATAGCACCCAGGGCTGTCATCGTCGGGCGACCAGAAGGAGGACGGCCTCATATTGTGGAGCTCTCGGCGGACGCAGCGTGGACAAGGCTGGGCTTTCAGGCGACACTCAGCGTGGAAAACCGCCCCGCAGCCATCACACCTATACAGAGACATATAGACAGAACAAGGCAACAGTGAACATGTCATGCCGCACCAATGAGGCAGACCCCCCCTGGGCCATTCATTAATTAACTTCCTCTACCTGCTTAATGCTTTTCAGGGTGGCAGAGGGCTGGAGCCTATCCCAGCATACATTGGTGGAAGGTAGGGAGACACCCTGGACAGGTCACCAGTCCATCGCAGGGCTAACACAGACAAACAGACAATCACATTCATACCTAGGGGCAATTAAGAGTCTCCAATCCACCTGACTTGAAACCAACGTGAACACGGGGAGAGCATGCAAACTCCACACACAAATGGTCGTGTCAGGAATCAAACCGTTATCCTTTTTGCTGTGAGGCCACAGTGCTAACCACTGAGACACTGTGCTGCGAAGACTCTGGGTCTGAGCCCATCTCATTGGCAGAGGACACTGAAGTGGTTAGAAAGATCTGCACTGGCAAGGCGCCCGGGGTGGACGAGATCCATCCTGAAATGCTGAAGGCTCTGGCTATCACTGGGGTGTTGTGGTTGACATGTCTCTTCAATATCACGTGGATTTGGGGAACAGTGCCTTTGGACTGACAGACAGGGGTTGTGGTCCCCATCTTAAAAAAAAAAAAAAGGGACTGGAGGCTGTTTTTCACACTGCTCAGCCTCCCTGGGAAAATCTATGCCAAGGTGTTGGAAAGGAGACTCAGACCGATGTTCGAGCCTCAAGTTCAGGAGGAACAATTCGGATTTCGTCCCGCTTGTGGAACAGTGGACTAGCTTTTTACCGTATCTCACAGATAATCGAGAGGTAATGGGAGTTCCAGTCTACATGTGTTTTATGGATTTGGAAAAGGCCTATGACCATGTTCCATGAGGTATCCTGTGGAAAGGTGCTGTTGGAGTGTGTGGTGCCAGGGCCGTTGCTGCGAGCCATTCGTTCCTCTTACACTTGGAGTGAGAGCTGTGTTCGCATTCTTGGCATTAAGTCAAACTCGTTCAAAGTGGGCATAGGACTCAGACAAGAACGTGCCTTGTCCCCTCTCCTGTTTGTGGTATACGTGGAAAGGATATCAAGGTGCAGCCGCGGTCTGGAGTGTCCAGTTCAGTGACATTAGGGTAGCATCTCTGCTGTTTGCAGATGATATTGACCTTTTGGCCACGGACTGTGATCCAAATGTGATACAGTTGGGATGAGGGTCAGCACCTCCAAATTTCAGACCATGGTTTACTCCTGGAAAAAAGCTGGCCTTTCCCATTCAGGGGGCAGTGAGCAGCTGCCCAAAGTGCAGGAGTTCAGGTATCTTGAAATATTATTCACTGGTGAAGGAAAAAGGGATTGTGAGATTAACTGCAACTGTTAGTTGCAGCAGCTGCTGTAATGTGGGTGTTGTATCAGACTGTGGTGGTAAAGAGAGAGCGCTGTATGGGAGATCTGTCTCAATAATGACAAATATATGTAATAAAATAAATATAAATATAAATGGAAAAAGATAAATAAATACTACAATCCACAAATATGTATTAAGATTGCTGAATGCAAATAAACAGGAAAACAAATATATCTCTCCACCCACAAATAAATGATTTGTTACTTGTGTTCTGTAAACCATCATATAAATAAATGTAACATCTCTCCGGAAATCACACCCACATTACTCTGGGAGACAGCTAAAGTAGTACCGAGAGGAAAAACAGGAACTTGAAAAAAATATGGAACAACAAATCAAAGAACTGAATGACAAATATCCTAATAGCCCTACAGATAAAAATTTTAAAAAATGCAACTAAATATCTTAAACAAAACAAAAAACAAGTTCCTCATACAAAGACTCAGACATGATAATTTTGAACATAACAAATCAGGAAAATTTCTGGCAAACCAACTTAAATGAAAAACAAAGACAAATCAATGATCCCAGTCATTAAGAACTCAGCAGGGAAGACCATGCTGAAACCTGAAGTCATTACCAATACATTCAAGGACTTTTATAGCAAGTTATACACCCCAAATCATAACCCACATTTAGCAGATATCAATTCCTTCCTCAATAATTTAGAGCGCCCTAGACTCAGCAAGGAACAAGCAAACGAACTGGACACACCATTAACACTTACAAATTCCACAAAGCACTCCACCAGATACCAAATAAAAAAGCCCCAGGACCTGACGGCTTCCCTGCTGAGTTCTATAAAATCCAAAATCCCACCACAAAAACAGCCCTCCTCTCAGTACTACTGAAACCTGATAAAGACCCAACTCTATGCTCCAGTTATCGGCCCCTATCACTTGTCAACACAGATCTCAAAATCATCAGTAAAGCACTATCCAGCCGAATTGAAAGGGTTATCCAGTCACTAATCAATCCAGACCAAACCAGATTCATTAAAGGGAAACACGCATCAAATAATATGCGCAAATTATTCAATCTAATTAATATCTCATCAAAAAACAAAAGCAAAACAATAATTGTATCACTAGACACAGAAAAGCCATTTGATAGAGTAAATTGGACTTTCTTATTTGCAACTTCAAATTTGGTTTTGGAGAGTCGTTTATTCAATGGATACAAACACTGTACAACTCACCAATGGCCACAGTCACCACTAACAAACTAATATCACAAAGTTTCACACTACACAGAAGGACCAGGCAAGGATGCCCACTATCATCTTCACTTTTTGCCGTGTTCATCGAACCACATTAAAGGAATCCAAACTAACCACACAAACCACAAGATCAGCCTTTATGCAGATGGTGTATTGCTTTTTCTACAAGACCCATTAAATTCAAAAAGAAACCATCAAGCTCATAAACGGCTTTTCGCAAGTATCTGACTTTTTTTATTTATTATTTATTTAATTTAACCTTTATTTTACCAGATAAACAATTGAGATTGACCTCCGCCCCTGTATCCCCCTCCCACTACCTCTCCTCTTGTCCTGTTCTCTCCTACTGACTAATCCTTGCTAGTTTTGTGAGGACGTCCCATTCACATCCCTTCACAGCCAAGCACAGCAGTAGTAGAGGGAGGAGTGGGCTGGTTCATACTCTGCAGAAAGTACAAGATCTTGATTTCAGATGGGAGTCATACAGCCTCTACTACTCCAACATGTGGCTACGCTATAAACTGGACAAAATCAAACAATTTTACCCATATGTGGTGACAATTGGAATACAGCAGCTCAAGAACCACCGCTGCCTCTCTCCACTGGTAATATTAGATATCTGGGCATAAATATTTCTCCCAGGCTGTCAGAGTTATTCCACTTAAATTTCATTCCACAAAAAATAGAAGATGGCCTAAACCGCTAGACAAACCTACCTCTCTCTTTAATGGGCAAAATAGCGACCATGTTCATACTTCCAAAAGTAAACTACCTTTTCAAAATGATCCCCACACAACCCACCACTAACTGGTTCCAATCACTAGACTCCATAACTAGAAAATTCAACAGGAAAAATAACACCACGGATCAAATTAAGCATGTGGATCGATTCGCATTTGTATTATTTTTTACACACTTGTTGCACCTCTGTGATTCCACCAGTTGAAAAGGGCCAAACCGGAAGCCTTCCTAGTGTTGGAGTGGGCTATCTTCGTGTCAGAGGATCTTTGGAAGAGATTGTTACTACTATAGAAGAAGAGGAAGAATGAGAAGAAGCCGTGGAACTCAATATCATGACTCCAACAGAAATGGAAATCTTTTTCCATTTATATTTCTATTTATTTTATTACATGTATTTGTCATTATTGAGACAGATATCCCCCCACAGCTGAGCCACAATGCAAAGCTCTTGATTTAGATTTACCAAGAGATACACAAAATGGAATACACTCAAATCACACAAGGATATGACCCGCTCAATATCAAAGATCACAATTTGCACGCAGTAGTGCCATTTACTACCAATAACTACACTATGGTGTCATATTTATTTTGCTTAACAGATTAAAATACTTTTGTATGACAACACTTCAAATTGGAGAGGTCATGTCATGTCAGGTCATGAGGTCATAAAGAAAAAAAGCCTCGTTTTTCTGGACCTTTACTATTACCAAGGATTAGATTCATTTTCCATTATTGGTCTTTAAATTTCCAGGTTTTCAAGTACGCATCGGCGCCTTGTATTCAGGACAATCAAGGTGATGGGGGGTGTAAAAGCAAATAACATGACAGTTTAACATTTGACCTCAAAACCGTCTGGGGATAACTGAAGTGAAGTTGTCAAACAAGTGCAGTGTTCCTAGTGGCCTAGGTTCATGGGTGTATCGATGTGGATGTGGTGGTAAAGGATTTGAAACAACACAAAGTAGTAAGGCTTGTCCACATAAATCCTATTAACACTGCTCCTGCTCACTCATTTCTGGACCTATAGTGGATGAGTAACTAAATAAACACTGTACAACTTAGCTCAGCGGTGTGAAAATCCTTTACAGCCCAGTTCCAGTAAGTATAGTAGATACAGCTGGACTGCCGTTATCAGTTAACACTTAATACTTCCTTGACATGAGTCATAAAACACAAAAACAGGGCAGGTGTGTGTGCCCTACAAAGCAAAAAGGCAGTAACTGCATTTTTGGTCGAAAATGAGTTATCATCATTTTCATGACATTCAAGGCATCCAATCAAATATTAGGATTATATGTACAAAGAATAACCTAATATAAAGCTACAAAACTGCCACATGACCAATAATCTACCTACAACTATTTGGGCTGGACAACAAGATAACTTTGAAGTCGTTTTTCTCAGTTCTGCACTCTGTGTAGTTACTGCCTTTTTGCTTTGTATGGCTTTTATTGCTGTGCCTTCCATAACAATTAAATGATGAGAGATACTCAGGATCATATATCATGCTATGTGGTAACCATGATAATTATTACATATTTGTCTTCCACTTTCCCTCCACTCCTCAATGTGTTCTAGGAGTCAGTCCAGCTCTTATCAGTGTACTGTCTGTCACATAGAATGTCAGTGGGGTGACAGGGGCAAGGCTCTGGACTGGATTAACTGTCCATGCCATGCCTTCCTCTTCTCTCTCACTCTCACACACACACACTCTCACACACACACACGCACACACAAAAAACCTCTTTCTAATGCCAACTAGTGTCGCTAACAAGGAGCAGGCTTCTCTCCATCCTGCTGCCCAGGGAGTGCACTTGCTCATGTACAAGCATTTATAACTAGAAGGTACTCGGAGAGAGCAGACCAAGATCTTGATTTCAGATGGGAGTCATACAGCCACTACTACTCCAACAACATGTGAAATGTACAGTATATAGGCTACACCATTACTAATATGGAGGAGAGGTATTGTTTTCTATCAAATCAATCATTATTCTTACACCGTATTTTCATCCACCTGAAATTGTCAGTTGTTTACTTGGAATAATTGAAGTGTTCCTACATTTCTAATCCAACTTGAGACACTAGGCTATAATAAACACATCTGAAACCAACAGGTATTCCTGAGTCATTCCTTTCAATGTAGTCAAGACGGCATCTAGTTAGCTGTGAATAGTCAGTGAATGTGGGACAGATTCACCGTTTGCGTTTGAGAGGATA
>OMLI01088307.1:0-10478 GCA_900302605.1 Rondeletia loricata | reverse complement strand
AGAGAAGGAGAAGCCGGTGTGCAGGAAGCGCTGCTACGAGGAAGGCTGGCTCGCTACCGGGAAAGGCAGAGGGGTTGTCGGGGTCACGTTCACATCCAGCCACTGCAGGAGGGACCGGACTACCCCGCTAATTATAAACTTAAACCTCAGAGGACACAACAGTGAGGTGTTACACATTTATAAAATTATTTAAAACGATTAACTTGTATCTGATTATTAATGGCAGTGAATCTATGGGGAGGGAGGGCTACAGCGACCCCTAGCGGTTATATAGCACAATAGCACCAACCTGCAGTCAAAATTCACATGAATCCTAAAACGTGTACACGTTTACACGCCGAAAATTGCCCCCAGTAAACGTGTAGAGATTTTTGTACACGGTCACACCCCTAGTTTTACATGATGTTTCTTCCCTGCTCTTCTCTCAGTGGCAAAAAATTCTTCGAGAGGAACACCGATCCTACTATGCCATCAACACAACCTACGTATACGGCCAGGAGAAATACCTACTTGTGAGTATCCCACTTTTTACCAATATTGCTTAAATTAGTAACAATATTTTTTTGTCTCACTAAGTTATCTCACTTATTTTACACACTCGCATAATGCTGTAATCTATAGTGTTTCTCATACTTTTCATTCATACTTTCTGCATAACATTTTGTACTGTTGAAATTGTTGGTTGCATATGTTTATAGAACCACCATTTGCTATATTCTTATTTATATGCGATTTTTTGCTATATCCTTTTACTATTTGCTGCTGCAACGACCCAATTTCCCCACGGGGATCATTACAGCTGCACTAGGCAACTTTGCATGTTGGTGGCACCAAATTGCAACTTCATTACCCAGAAATCATGTAACGTGACATCAGTAAACTGCGCACTCCTCAGACATAAATGTATTCTTCTTAGTGGCTATTTCGCTCTTTCAATTTGTCACTTCCTGTGCGCTGAGAAGATTTCCTGCCAGTGTCCATACCCAATATCTACGGCATCTCAGTAAGGGGGGATGGGACGCTCTTCTCTGTTGCAGCCCTGATTTGACTGATAAGACGGGTGTATTTTTACATTAAAATCTTGCCTAGTGCAGCTTCAAGTCTCAGCTTATCTCATCTTATCTGATGTTAAAGGAGGGCTCGTCCTCCACTCATGGTATACTGTATATTCTGCTTGCTTATTGGATAGTATTCTGGATTTGCCTCCTCCAACTGAACATCCTCTCCTCTCCTGTCCTCAGCTCCATGAAGTCTTCCCTGACATCGACTACCTGTCTGATGCTGACCTGGCCTGTGACGTTGTCTGCCTGATCTATGATATCAGCAACCCGCACTCCTTTGAATACTGCGCCCAAGTCTTCAAGGTAAAATTGATAAACTTGTTTGCACTGCCCGCTTTCTATCAAAAGAAAAATGCTCGTTCACCCTGTAATTTGGACAACATTTTAACCATGATCATCAATTACCTTCTCTTTCCCCACAGCAATACTTTATGGACAGCAAGATCCCATGCATGATATTAGCAACTAAGTCAGACTTACCAGAGATCAAACAGCTGTACGCCTGCAGTCCCCTGGATTTCTGTAGGAAGCACAAGATGCCGCCTCCTCAGTCCTTCACCTGCAACACCGCAGCAGCGCCCAGCAAAGACATCTACACCAAACTCACCACTATGGCCATGCACCCGTACGTATACATGCACTTATTAGACCACCTTTACCCAAATACGTTAAAGCTGCGCAATGCAATTTTGCACGTTGGCCGGCACAAAATGGCAGCGTAGGTAGCTGTTTTGAAATTTGAGGACTTCATTACCCAGAAATCCGGTAACGTGATGTCAGTAAAATGCTCCAGTCAGTCAGTAAAACTCCTCTGACCTAAATTTCTTCTTCTTGGTGGCTGGTGTGAGCTGAGGTGGTGAAGAGTCAAGTTTATTTCAAGAGGTTCAGTGAGTCCAGCATTATCTGGATAGAGGGCTCGCTTTCTGCTGTTTAGGAGACAGTGTTGTATTTATTCTTACCGTAAGTTTCGATTTGTCACTTCCTGTGCGCCGAGATTTCCTGACAGTGTCCATACCTGATACCAGAAATTAATTTGTCTCAGTTAGTGGGGATGGGACGCTCTTCTCCTTTGCAGCCCCACTAGTCTGATCAGACAGGTGCATTTTTACAGAACAATCTTGCCTAGTGCAGCTTTAATGGTTCTGTCTAGCAAAAACCGGTCAGGTCTTTCTTCAAATGGTTAGGATTTACCTATGTAAGAACAAAGTCTATGCTCAAAATCCCAAAAGGCCTTGGTAATTTCCATTGATTTGCCTCCTCCCCCAGGATAAACTTGCTCCCTGCGGGGTTGATCCTGCTCTTTGCGAGTGTCAGGATGTGACATCGTGTGCTACAAATCTCCACGCATTAAAGGAATACTTCGCCATCATTTTTGTGGATATTAGGTCAATGTTGAATGTTACCTGGATTTATAGATGCAAAAATTATTCAAATCCACCCAATATTGGCAGAGAAAATGCTCCAACCCCCGACGCCGTGAATTTTGTAACTTCCCACAGCCCGAAACAGAGCGAGTACACAGACATAGTGCCGTCTCATAGCCTGTATTAGTGAGGACCAATATATGGAGATAAGATTTTAAAAATGGAGAAGTGTTCCTTTAAAGTACTTCACTGCCCTTTGGACATGTTGCTTTCAATCTGGTGCGACAGTGTTTTCACAGAGTAGGTAAACAGGACTCCCCACACTGTTTGTTTGGCATCCGCACAGGACGAGAGTATGCTGTAATGAGTCTGAATTCCAGGACGAGACTGAATTTAGTGAATTTGGCCTGTAAACACTCCGGTGGTGTTAAATAAAGATTAGATCACAGTGTGGCTGGTTTCCCATCACCTAGATTTCTCAAAGTATTCAGATAATCCTATTCAATCTCATGGAGGGCTCTCATTGAATAAACATATCCTCCTTTCCTTTTATCTTTCTCGGATCATGGCACTTAAGTAATGAGCCACAGACTGGACTCTTGTATCTTTCAACTCTAACTTACTTTTCTTCTTGTGTGTTTTGTGTGTCCCATTTGCTCCTGTACGTATACCCCACTGTGCGTGTGCGTGCGTCTTCCCCAACTCTCTCCTCAGCCACGCCCGGCTGCGCTGCATGTGCACCTGTAACCGGTGCACCTTCTGCTTGTGTCAGAACTTCCTTAACTCTGAGCTGCTGCAGACGGTCAGGGCCAAACTCTACACTGTCATACTCAGCAGGTCCTCTTCACCTCCTACAACCTTCTCTTCACCTCTGAATTCGCTCTCTGAGTTGTTATCATCATCACCCCATGCTGTCTTTTTCCTTTCATTTCTCCTTTTTTTCCATTCTGCCATTCTTTGCAACGTTGTTTTGTTTCATTTGAGAAAAATGGAGCACAGCGGGTTGTTGCAAGCGCTGCCTCATACAAGTGACTCTCGCCAGCAAACATTTGACGGATGACGCTCTACTGTCCCTCTACTGTTACGTTTTTTTCAACTTTCTTAATTTTGATGTTCTTTACAAAGTTTCTTTGTCAGGGTTAGAAGCACCTTTTTCCATTTTCATTCCAGGCCCATGGTCATTTGGTTGGTGTTCACTTCCCATTGTTGTCCTCTTTGCTCATGGCACCATGACTTATCCGTCTCATCTAACAGAGATCATCATCATAACTCATTTGTGGTCCCGCTGTCTCTTGTCAGAACCCTAAGCCTGTGTGTCCCTCACCTGTTTCACTGTCTTTTGCTTCATCATCTCTATACTGTGAGGTATCATCCCCGTTGAGTTCTTTCATAATTTCATCCATATCTTTCTCCAAACATCCATGTTATATTATTCCTTTTCTCATCATCCTTCTTTGCAATACCTCTTGATACTAAATAAAGTAAAGACTTTTCAGATTTGTTGTGAAGTTATAAGCCATGTTATTAGATGATGTATTATGTATTGGATTATGTTACTAGGTTATGCAAAAGGTATTACATGATGCGGTTGAGTTGTGTGTCTGCCCCAGTTATGAGCACTTTGTGACACAGAAAGTCTTTTTCTGACTGGTTTCTCCTTCTGTTTGTCACTCTCTGTTTCCATCTTTTTCTCTTTACTGTCCCCCCTTCACTCTCTCTCTCTGGGCCTTTCTCTCATACTTCTTGTTCCTTTATCTCTGTCTGTATCTCTGTCGATCTGTCTCTTTTGGCCTGTCTTTGTCGCTCTGTTTCGCAGGCAGGTAAGCCAGGCAGACCTGAAAAGCTCTACCTTCTGGCTGAGGGCGAGTGTCGGGGCCACAGTGTTTGCAGTGCTGGGGTTCGCCATGTACAGAGTCCTGCTCAAACCACGGTGATCCTCAAGACACCCGGATCAACCCTCTTACCCGTGGTAGACATGGAACGATTTTTGACTCTATGTAGTCACAACATTAGGCTGTCCCACACACAGTGAAATTTTGAATACAGTGAAAATCCGTCATGGTTTTGTAGTATAAAGTATCCCAATCTGATTATTATTATTTTTGGGGGGGGGAAGAAAACCCATCTTGTGCGCTCTAGAAAACGTCTTTGCAGTTTCATTATATATTTCTCCTCTTGGGGATAAAGGTGAAAAATATTTAATTTTGTACCAAGATTGCTAATTTGCTTTCTCTGTTTGTCTGCAAGTATTTGCTTAAAGTACAGATACTATATTTATATTTGTATTGAAAATGCTGGTGAGTTGCACATGTATAGCAAATTTTTTGGTTGCCTGCTGATTGAAATGGTGAACAACTCGGTGTTAATCACTTGAAATTGGGATTGTGATCCGTGAAGTATGCAATAGCATTAATGATTTTAGTAAGACTGAACAAATATTTAAATACTGTATATAACATATTAGATTGTACATTTGTTTGTCCTTGCCCAGGAGGGACATGTCTGAAGTGGTTCCACAGGATTCACACTCAAAACACTGAATGCAAAGGTATTAGTTTAAAAACCAGGTCACAAACTCCCTGGAAGCACTGCACACATTAACATTGATCGCGAACACTGACTGAACATTGGTTTGCCTTTCATGGTCAAATGCTTGGTTGCACACTTTGTATGTTTGTACGTCTGAACAGGTCAGTGCTTGATCAATGGATGTTAATGTGTGGAAGGGCCTTAGTGCAAATTACCACCTCTGACTCTGTAAGACAGTAGCTGCTGCTTCCCTTCCATGTCTTCCCACGTTGGTCACTTTACCTTCTGGCTTGTGTGTGTGTGTGTGTGTGTGTGTGTTTGAGTACGTGAATCTACACTGTACAGTCATTCCATATGAAGAGCTGTGTTTGCATGCTTCAGAATTTCTGACCACATTCCAGTGTTTGAAAATTGTTGTAAAAGATGACCATGCCAACATTGCCACATTGCTTGCCAGCTCCCAATAATCCTGGAGTGTATTCATTAGCATCTCGAAATAGGAGCGCTGATCAGAGAGCAGTTTGTAAGTCATAGTCCATATGGTCGTTTGACCCTTGTGGTGATTCCAGATCAGCCCTCCTGTTTGCAGAAGATGCATTAATGTGGCCCCAGATGTTCGTTTCCATTACCCTCCCACTAACTACCAAGGTTCACTTGGGTTCATTCACTCTCCCCTGCCTTTCCAAAAGTTTATAATAAACAAATAAATCTATTACATTCAGTGTGATCGCATTTATTCTTTCAATTTGCCAAAAACCTGAAATGGCTCATCGTTGCTTACTTTCCTTTCAGTATTTTAATGTTCTCATTTTATAAATAGAATTTCCTATTTGAGCAAAGATCTGAAACAGTTGAACCTCTGAAGACTTGTTTTTTTTTTCTGTAAAGAACCGACTTGTTTGTTTACCTTCTTTATAGATCCTTATAGCTCTCTGTCTACACTGCAGTGGAGGATAGTGTATTTACCCCTGAAGACTATTATGCAGGCAGTATTTTTAAGCATTGTAAGTCGGCCTTTTTGTCAATAATAATCGGCAACGGCATTTCTTCATTATGTTTTCCTATCTGGTAATCCACATTGATTTTGTCCTATTTGCATTCCCCATCCTGGGTGAAGGCAATATCAGCCATCTACTGTATGTTGCCTCAAAATACTACCTGTGTATCATGGCCTTAAAGAAAACTGTTCTGTCAAGATAGGGAGTTTCATCCAATAAATTATGTATGTGGTGATGGGATTACTTATATACCCACAAGAGGGCAGCATCGCTTAAACAAGGAAAAATCCCCATCAGTAACTAAAAACTCGATGTCACTCAATTGAAAAGCTGTCACGCTTGTCTAAAAATACAGTGTGAAACTGTACACCAGCTTCTATAATGAGCCAGCATGTGAGGGGAAGTTGCACTAGTGCAAAATCATGTTGGAGTAGTTAGTGATGTTGTTCAAGATAGGTCTTTTCTGTTTCTGTATGGGAAGAGCTATGGTTGAACCAGCTGGGCAGTGTGAGATGATTTATTCATGAGGAATACGGCAGAGAGGTTTATGTCTTGTTTACTCAGAGCCTTGGCCTTGAATTTTCATCTCTTCTAGGCCTGTAAAGCTCACACCGACTACTTTGCTTGTTATGTTGATTTCAGCTTTTTCTTCTTCTGTGCAACAGTTGTGTTTCCATACCACTGGATTACAGAGAAAGATAAAACCACTGATGGAATGTAACCAATAATTTCTTAATCATCATTTCTTTAAATGTTTTTTTGGGGTTGTTTTAGCGCAGAACCATAAAACATACTAGTAACTATCACATGGAGAGCCACTAAAAAGGCCCACAACCAATTTTGGATTGTTGCCCATAGTTTAAGACACACTGTGGCTGTCTCGTCTGGTGCTGCTTCGTCAGGATATTTAAAGCACCACTGGTTCTCTCACTAATGAGCATCTGTAATTATGTGAGACAGTCAGACACTCTGCTGCATGAGAACTCCCATTTCATCATGAAAATGAAGTCCAGTATACCTTCTAGCCTCTGTTGATGCTGATAATGATGCAAACTAAAGGATTGTGTGTGTGTGTGTGTTTTTTTGTTTTTTTATGCAAGGAGAACACTAAATAATTTCTAGGGTGATTAAGACCTGTCCTCACATTTACCGAGAGAAAAATAGTCAGCACCTACAAACAACTTTGTGTGAGTGAGAGCGTGTGTGTGTGTGTGTGAGAGAGAGAGAGAGAGAGCACTGCCCCATAGTTAACACTGAAAAGAAAGCAATACTCCTCAGTTGTTACATGATTTATACATGAGCAAGGTTCTCCCACATAGCAGGTGTTTTCCCTGCTGTATATCTTCTCTTTCTTATTCTCTCACCCTCTCTTATTCACGCTCTCCTCTCCTATCGCCCAGTTTCCCCCCATCAGCTCTCTCCCTCTCTCTCTCTCTCTCTCTCTCTCTCTCTCTGCCTCTCAGAGCTGTGTTACAGGTCCTGAGCCGATGCTAGCACATGGCTTGTGAAAGCAGAGACTTGTCAAAGCTTCTTTTGTCCAATTAGCTGCTTTTAATGGGCTCCTCCTAACATCCCCACTGCTGCCTTCAGCTGATGAGCCAATGGTACATTTCCCTCACTGCCTGGTAATGTGGAGGATGGAGTGTGATCTGTCCCAGTGAGGATGTAACGACATGAAGTGTGTGTGTGTGTGTGAGAGAGAGAGAGAGAGAGAGAGAGAGAGACTATAGCCAAGTCATGTAGTCACTGATGAGTGTATGGAATGCTCAACAGGCATAGACACATTATGTGCGTGAGCTAAGGTTTTTCAACTTTATGTTCAGCGTGGGCCCAAATAAGAGATTTTGAAAACATTTTTGCAGCTTTTGCCATGTGTGAACCCCCTAGAAGAAAGCCAGGTCATATAGTCTTATTATTCATCCAACCCATACACAGTTAAGTGCAATTTCACCCTGAAAAGGCTCAACTGATTAGTTGCATTGGTCATTGGTTGATTTCTAATTAGGTCATTTTCAAACGTCTGACCTTGTGGAAAGGATTTTGTCTCTGGGTTCCCAAGAACAGTTGAAACATAAGTTCTGCATGAAGGTGAATGAGTAGATTAGATTCTGATAAAGACACACGTGTCCAAACACTCAAAGTGCCAAGTTTGAGCTGAATTAAATTAGGATACAGCCAAGAGATGTTCATGCCTTGAAGTCCACATATGCTCTATTATTGAAGGTGCAACAGCTCAGCACCACTACTCTCTAAAGGTCCAACCCAAATATAACCCAAAATTCAGATGGTCAAAAGATTGCTGGTTGTATCTTTAATTATCAGACCAGAACAGAACAGGCTTTAACTTCAACCCAATGCTGCTGTGTAAGTGTCAGGAGAAGACCTCCAGGGTTAAAAATATCCTCTGGCCATATTGTTTCCATGGCAATGCAATCACATAACTGGGGGAGTTTCACAAGACGGATACTGATCGACCAACACAATGTAAACCACACCACCGCCACCCGATTTCTCCTCAAACATGACTTCCACCCAACGATTAGGTGTGTTTGATGTCTCTTAAGGTAATAGGTAGGTGGTCGTCTGAAACGGGGCACCCGTCATTTGGCTGATTGTTGCAGCAGACCTGGAGGAGGTTGTTTATAGCCCCTAATACACACCCTGGAATTTACAAGCTTGGGGACTATCCTGTTCTGAGCCCTTAAAGGGAAATACCACACACTTTAAGAATTCAAGTGTGCTTTTCTGGTGGGATATGATTAATCAGCATTTAGAAGATAAGATGAAACTTTAATGATCCCAATGGGGAAATTGGGTCATTGCAGCAGGAAATAGTAATAGGATACAGCAAAGAAAAATAGGAAGGTATTTAAACAAATGCACATTTTAAACAAACCGACAATTACAACACTAGAACATACTAAATAGAAATATATGAATTACAGCATGTATGCAGGGTGTGCAACATAACACCAGTAGAACATACTGAGACAAAGAAAAAAATGAATGAACAATATGTACAATACGAAAATATACAAATAATGATATATTACATATATATTAAATATATACAGTATACAAGGAAAATAAATAAAATTACAAAAAATATGAAGATACGTGCAATATATAAAAAATGAGAAAAAATTCTAAGTATGAAGAAAACAAATATGTGAATTTACAAAATATACTGAATGTGCAAAATGTGCTCATATTCACAGTAACAGATCTGCATATGTACAGAAAGTGTCTAGGTGTGTAGATGTGCTGTAAAAAACTATACACCTTCCAAATATATTCACTTTACAGATGTAAATAACGTGCAGAATTGAATGTGCATTACTAGCTGTTTATTTTGATCAAAACTCCAGATGTACCATGTGTACAGAAATCTGTTCTCCTTATCACACCATGTTTATAGACTGAGGTAGCATTTATACAGAAATGTGTCCAGAAATACTGAAAAAAAACTACTCATATGCAGAGAATGTACAGAAATATGTGCAGGTCAGAAATAAGATTGAGGAGGAACAACTCGTTCCCAAAAGCTAGAAACCAGAGAGCAGATCCTCTACTCTGTGATCCAACACTAATGTACAGGACGGGATACCACTTGGTGAAGTCAAATTGTGTCAAAACCTTTACATGCATGAGCTTCATATATTAATATGGTTATATGTTTTGATATAACAATGCACCCTTTCTAGAGAAGCTATGGGAGACAGTAATGAATGTGGACCTTCCCCTTTAAATCCAGTAGGAGCTTGGAGAATAGTTGTGACCTCTAGCTAAATCAGTGGGGAACCAATTGATGTCCCATGTAGATGTTAATCGCGTTTGCACAGCAGTGGGTGAGTATTGATCAGTAATTGGAAAATATACAGGGACTGGAAGTTCTTGTAATGATTGACTGAGGCATTGCGTTCCTGGAGCAGCTCATCTGTATATCTGAATCAAATAATGGGCCTGTGTCCCATCCCTGAATGAAAAACCACTATACTGTTCCTGTAAGCACTTATAGTGGCTACTCAATAGTGAGTTTATTGTACCTTATTGTTTTTTATCTCCTACAAGACTATACTATAATAATAGGCTACTATAATACCCTATAATATTCCTATCGGCTATAATATGGGCCTGTTATAGTTTTGCCGTGATATTTGCATAGAATCCTTCTAAAAATAAATAAATCACAATTTATTTTTCTCTCCACACATGATGATGCGATGCGTCATTTGTGCTTATAACAGAAAAGGGGCTCTCAGTACGCTGCCTGTGTGAGTATGTGTGTGTGTGTGTGTGTGTGTGTGTGTGTGTGTGTGTGTGTGTGTGTGAGAGAGAGAGAGAGCGAGAGAGAGAGAGAGAGAGAGAGAGAGAGAGAGAGAGAGAGACGGAGTTCCTCGAAACCCCTCTATAAACGGGAGTGGGTGGCGTTCCCAGTCCACCTCACCGACGGCAAAAACTCTCTGTCTCTCCCCCCCCTCCCTGTCTGCGCCTGGAGGGATGCATGCGGCTGTGTGGAGCGGAGC
>OMLI01088300.1:0-12394 GCA_900302605.1 Rondeletia loricata | reverse complement strand
GTAGCAGGGGGGAAGAGGAGCAGATGAGGAGGAAAAAGGAAGAATGCGGGTGAGAGAAGGAGGTGGAAGAGGGGAGGAGGCAAATGAAGGTAGAAGAGGAGGGGGAGGTGTGTATGATTATCATTCATCGGCATAAAGATGAAAACAAAGACATTTTCAAGTTTTGCTCTTTATCTGCAGATGGCCTTTCGTCTGCCACCATCACAACCGCCTCTGCTGCGCCTCCAGATGTGCCTGAGGTCAGCGCACAACAAATAAACCAATCACAGTGAGATTATCCAACAAGAGAGAGATAGCCTTGGAAAGCGTCCTAAGGTACGGATCTGAAGGGCTTTTGTTTTGGATGGCTGAAGAAGCACGAGTTGGTTTAATGTTCAGCACTGAGCCAAAGTGGAGCGCTGCTGGTGTGCAGACCTTATCCAAGATGATTAGACATTTTCACCATGTAATCATCCATTCCAATCACAAGATAGGCCTTTCTACTTTAGGCATCATACTTACAGGCAATTACGTTCACATTTTTGATCTAATGTTGAATTCTGGAGAGCTTGTTTATATACAAGAAATGCGAGCTTGGGTTTTGTTTATGTATTGCAGAGGCGTCCTAAACATTTACCCAGATGTGAGAGTGGTCTGAGCTTAGGGCAGGGAGGTAAATCGTGCCGGGGGGGGGAGGTTGTGGTTTTGCGACTGATCCTTGTCTGTTTCCAAAGAAGAAGAGGGCAAGAATAGAAAGCGCACATTTTCAGTTGTTAGGGATTAAGGTAAGTAAAATGATCTAAAATATTTGGAAATTGGAAGTAAACAGGGAGCGAGACAGTTCTTACTGTTCCGCTTTGTGCAAATGAACACAAGACAACGGGACTTTTTTCTGTATTCCTACTCCCAATATTACGAATGAAACCTACATACAAATACTTTTTTTAAATGTGGACAGCTCTCCCCTTGGAGTACATCTGGACACAAGTATTTTGTACTACCTTAGTTGTTCTTCAAGATGAGTTGTGGCATCACCTGGGGGATGTTCTCACACACTACCTGACAAAAAAAGGGTAATTTTATGGCCAGATGAGTTTGTAATAAATCTGGTTCAACCCCCCAGACACGAACATGATCAAGCATGATTTACACTCTCGTCCAGATAGCGGTCTACAGCAACGCAGCCCCTTACATTAATCAAACATATTAGGTCTCAGCCAATCTGCTCTCCACACACATTCAACAGGTCCGCACTATGCTAACTGACATCATCAACAATGTGACACTTTGGCATCTGTGTTTTATCATCAACATCTCTCTCCCTGGATAGCTGCTTTCACTACTCATATTTTTTTCTATAAAGAATCCCAAAGGTGGAAAATAGGGGAAAAACAGGAACGCAAGCAAAAGGTCTGGTTTAGCAATCAGATTGAACAGATGTGCACGGCATTGTACCGGGCTAGAATAGCATTTGGGAAATAAATGCAGCTTATCACTTAAAAGGCCCCTGGTGGGCAGGATGCTCCGTTTGCTATAAACATGAAAAAGCAGAACCGATTTTCATTGCTGAGAACCGGTCGTCCATCATGCCATGGTACTACAGAGGAGACAGCGGTCGTATATGTCGATGTGATAGATCTTTTTGTTGCATGACTATGCTATTTGCCAGGGTTTAGTGTTGGATGGGTAGTGAGAGAATTAGTTACATTTCAAGACACGTTTTATTTATTTGTCTCAGCAGCAATCCAATGTTAGCTTAGGCCACACAAACTCTTGTATCACTCCAGCCAAACAAAACAGCCAAATGACAATAATATCTATTTGTTGAACTGAAAACAAGTTGAATACATAGTAATAAGTGTGGTTCACGGCGATGATCAAGTAAGTCCTAAATTGAGAGGAAAAAGCACGTTGACCATGTTTTTATTGGACATTTGTCTCGCAGCATACTTTTAACAGATTGGATAGATGAGCTGAATGAACTGGTTCAGAGCGGACTGACTGGGGTTTTAACTACATTTGTTGTTGTTAGTTTTCTCTACAGAACTCAACACTGAAACATCAGACATCCTAAGATTTACAACCAGTTCAACCATGAAGGTATACTGTATCTCTCTGCCATGGGACAAAACTATTTTGCCTCTGAAATTCTGAAATTATCTGGTTTAGGAGGGGAAATATTTGGTGAGCTTGGAATGATAAGGTTCTATCTGACTTTTTCTTTTATTTATAAAAATTGAGTTATCCACATATTCAGGATATTTGAATGTTACTTTATGCTTATGTGGTGGTTTTTTGTGTGTTTTTTTTAAAGAACCTTTTGGGTTTAAATATTGAAAAAGATAGAAAGTACATAACGGTATGTCAAATCTTTGATGCTCAATATCTCAGAAATGCACATAGAAATGTATAATTCCATACTCACAATTTATCAATTAATTTGTTGAATTGTCTACTTGTGGCTCTCTATTGTAAATAGAATTACAATTGTTTCATTCACTAGGACTGACTTTTGCAAAAGGCTATTATTGCCATAACATAAAATTGGGTTAGGTGCCAATCTACGCCACAGAGTACATGCCTGAAATACAGTAGAATCGTTGTGAAGCAGAACGATGTGGATCTTCAATATTATCACAGTAATTATTGGCAACTATTTCCCCAATATAAACATTTATAGCTGTGGCCTTTGGACTTCCTACAAGGGTTTGCTGTGGTGAGGTAATTGACCGACCACATAGTAAAGTTCCCCGAGTGCCCCTGATATATCATCACCTCCATTTTTAGAAAATAGGCCTTGAAAGGCACATTTAACACACAAATGCTAAATAAGCCACACTGTCACAACAATCTAGCTTATTTAGCGAGTAAAATGAGAGGAAGATGATCAAAATATACCAGTGTAATTCCATTTAGAGAGTTTAGTATGTAACAAAATGTTATAGGATGGCGCTGTACCTGCTTACATAAAACAAATGCAAATATAAAACTAAAAATCAACAAGGAATGACTTATTGCTTTTTTCTCTCACCCACACCTGGGTGGTTATAAACTGGCAAAAATCATCATTCTCATGTCATTCATCACAGACTTCACCATCCAACACAAGCATAGCCAAAATATTTTAGTGTGTTTAGTTTTCCATAACTTTCAGACGGACATTCCCATGTGGGCTTTGTTCATTATGAATAGTTTTGTGCATTTGAAATCAAACCTGAACTTTGTCCTCTGTTGTGTGTGAGTGATACTAAGCAGAAGGCTGTGTAACTTTCACATTAGCGTGAAAGGTCAGAGAATCATTTTCATCGTAGACCTTGAACAGAAAGCTGCAGTATATTAAAATGGCATACTGTATGAAATCCTGTTTGTCTCAAAACACAAGCTGTAGTACATCTGACCCATTGTGACCCGATGCATTATTCATCACTAACTGAATATCCCAGTTGGATATCCTGGTAGTAGAAAAGGAAATGTAAATTAGTTGTAATAGTTCATTTTGTGCTGCTAGGAATTGTAATTGCTCTTTGTTTAACTGCTTTCAATCTCATAAACCGCAGGAAAATAAACACTTAAGCTTTCTAATAAACATAAAGCTTAAAATGATTGTAATATTTGTCTTTGGATCAAAATTCAACTTCCACATGAAAATGTCCAGTGAAACTATAATCCACACCAGAAAAAAAAAAAGCACATTAGCACCTAACTATCACTTGGAAGTATTTTTAGATAAATATACTTCCAAGTGATAGTTAGGTGCTAGTTCTCACTATGCCTATTTACGTCTTCGCTGTTCTTTTTCAAATGAGTCATATTATATCCCACTTGGTTTGGGTGACCAAACTACAATAAGAGTTACTGTGCTCTGTTAAAGCCAAAAAAAACAAGCCATATTTGTTATACTGCCGTTGAATAATGATTCAGCCATGCATACAGATTGAGGAAATGTACCCAGTAATTGCTTTGAAAGAGACCAGTTACGCCTGCATGAAAGACTAGTTTTCAACATAGTTACATTCAAACTGGTGGCTTGTTTTCATCTGGGAGTCATCAGACATTTTGGCTTTGGACTCATGAGTAGCTTGCCCATGATAATTAGCTACTCTCTTTCCCCTCATTTCAATGCTCTGTTCCTCTTAGTGCCACAAGAATGGAAACTTGAACTCGCTGGGGTGAGAATTACTCCAAAGATCCAAGAGATACAGCTTTTATATACTTTTACAAATACTGTTTATCCGTCTTTTTTCAAAATAGTCCGATGATCATCATGTCTGAAAATGACCTCCCTCTGCATCAGTGCAGCAGCATCATAGGATGCTTAAAGAAAAAAAGTCTACCTTTATTAGGGTAATCTAATTACAGTATGGATTTTGCACATGATGGTTTGTTCTTGAATGCAGTTGCCTATTGCCTATTGTGACTCATGTACTGCCCACTCACTGGGTTACTCTCTGTCCTAAAATAATAAGCCTGCTCTCTTACTTGTCTTTCCTTTGCTAATTCAGGCCCGGCCTTACACTCCTAATTACACACTCATTCATCCTCTTCGCAGTCTCTCTGCCATTCTATTTCAGAACACCAGAATGCTGTGAGAGAGTTCTCATTATGAACAGATAGCAGTTTGGGAATAGTTCTTCAAACACAAGTTCGGTAGCTGCTTTACTTGGAGAGATACAATCGACCTTGGAGTGTCCCTGTGGGGAAAACACTAAAGCTGAGTTATGCAGCTGAGTGTGGGAAGAAAAGTGTAATAACTTTCACCTGAATGCTTCCACTCTACCAAACACCATGGGTTTGTCATTCACAGGCGTCAGACCCCCCTTTATTCAGAGAAGCAGGCCTGCAGGGATCTAGCACTAATGAGGCAGCGGGCATTTCTCTGGCTCGTCACAAGCTGCTATGTGTGGAGCCTTTCTCCTGACTGGAAGCTGCATCCAGTACCAGCTGCTATTTTTCTAAGTGAATGGGATTCACAATTAATGATGCAATTATGCTAATGGTATTGCAAAGCTGCTCGTTTACCTCCCCTCCTACTAAGTATCAATCCTGTTGAAGAATGAGAACAAGTGAAAGCATCAGTGCTCAGAATCAGAGTGCACATTTACCCATGCGTCTGATACATTTCATGTGTTTCCTGATAAATCAGAGGCAGGGTAAGTTTGAAGATAATTGTTTTAGAAGAAACAGAACTCTTGTTTATTGTCACTTAGCTTAACTTACTAATGTTGCGTGTAGGACTGACAGACAAGTGTATATCATGGGTATATTCTTGCGATGGAATAAGATTTTGACCACTAAGTGATCCATTACGTATGTACAGTATCACAAAATGTAGGCTACCATAGCTACAGACCATACTATGAGCTATTCTGGCAGGAAAGTGCATTTTCCTACTGTCAAGGTAGATTTAACCTTTTCCATCCACCTTTAAATAATATTTTACCCTGAGCTGGACGGTCTGATTAAGTCTATTTTCTTGTCATTCATGGGCACACTCAGTGGTAGGCCTGTGTGTTTTTCAGCAGACCATATGGGCACACCTTGACAACCACCGGTCACTAAAGACACTTGAAAAAGCTGCGGAGGGCATATGGTACGCATGATTTTCTTCTCCATAGTGACAAATGACCATTTAATGAAAAGAGGGCTCTAATTGTGCTTGCAGTTGCCATAACAGTGGCCACGCTGAAAAACCAAGGGAGAAAGCTGTGTTTTCATTGGCGTTTCTACTATCATGTAATAAAGATGTGTATTTTTTTTTTAGCCTATTAAATGTTTCCATTCAAAACCAGTGCTTTATTTCATTCAATGTTTTTTTTATCTTAAAAATAGCACCTGAATCCGACCAGCAGCACCAACAGAATATGCTCACTTAATGCATCAGCATGTCGTTGTGTTTAGTCTGACGTTTTAGGATGTCTGAGCACATGAGCCACAGACAGCGGCAGTGTCTCAGGTGAAGTCGTATCTATCAGCACTATCATTATTGTGGCGACAATATGGTGCCATTTTTGTGCTTGCCAGAAGGGCGATCATGTACATGTGAGAGACTGTAGGATTTTTATTAGGTCCTTGTTGAAGTGCGCATGTCTGAAATGCCTGTTATTGGTGATTTGATTTTGTTTTGCACTGTTATATTTTCAGGTCCCTTGTCAAAAACGTGAAAATGTGGCGACTGTTGTTTTGTCTGCTTCTGTTTGTAAGTGTTCACCTTAATTCCTGTCAGCTGTAGCCGGGTGCCGTTGTTGGCTGTCTTGGATTTGGAGTCATCTAGACAGCTTGTTTGCCAAGATGTTCACAGCTGGCATGCATGTAACTAGGGCCAAGCTAGTTATCACTTCTTCTAACTGGGGATGTAATTGATTTAATTGTGCAATTTCTTTGAAAAAAAGGGTTAGGGTTATTGAAAAGCTCTCTATGAATTCTATAAAGGCACAATTTTCTGTCTTTTTACTATATAGACTGAATTCAACATAGAGTGATGCTGATTTTGATACTGATGCAACACTGACTGAGGAAACTGTATGAAAGCATGCACCCAGTGACAGCGTAAAAACAACAACAACAAACAACTATAATTGATAAACATGGAGATGGTGACACTCTGGGGTGGTTGTGCTTTGATTAAACTGAGAACAGCAGTAATTGGAAATGTTACAACTGCGAGTCCCTGCATAATTATATCATTTCCCATGCCAGCCAAGAGCTTTCTGTTCCTCCTAATTTCATCAGAGACAAACAGTATTTGAGGGCAGGAAGACATTTACATGATTGTTTTGCTCCACTGTGCTTTGGCTCACCTGGTTGAATAAAATGTTAATTATATAAGCAATGCACAAAGGATCCCGGTGTGTCAGTTCCACAAGCAATGTTGAATTAAAAGAATGTGCTTTTAAATTGACAGAATCTACATAGTGCCTTTTCATCTTTGCAGTTGGCATTGCAACCACTATGATGGCTCATCGTTTTATTACAGTTTGATACAGAATTGAGCATTTATCATAAAATATTGATCGTTGTCTGGCATAATATGGATATTTCACCTGCTACGTCTTTAACTGGCTCATTGCCATGCCCATAATTGTCACATTATACAACATCTAAAACCATAGAGGGACCACTCTACAGAACCTGAACAATGGCTGCCCAGAGCCTGGCAATCAGTCAGTGGAAGAAATGAATACTAACTAATACTAGACAATCCTGTCTGTGTGTGCAAGGGGCCGTAACTGTGGGGGAAGTCTGCTGTAGGTTCCCAGGAGACAAAAACAATACCGTGGCTGGCTGAATGTTTGCTCTTGTCAGTCACCTGCCAGATGACGACAGAGAGGAACCAGCCAACAGCAGCTTGAGTCAACTCCACGCCATGATGGGAGGCCAGCAACAGAGCAACTGAGCTGCCTTCCTTCTCCCCCCGCCTACAAACTCTGCCATGGAGACAAACTATGTGAAGGGGATACAAAAGCAAAATGCCTTGTAACATTCACGTTGTTTGTGTTGATGCAATGTTTCCACACTAGCATGCAGATGAGATAGCTTCTGATAGAGGAAATACACATCTTGAATATTTGTGGAACAGCATATTTAGCAATGATTAGATTCAAAAGGAATATTTAAAAAAGTCAGCACATTTTGGTTTGTCCCAGTTTCTTAGAGTGGACGACATCAAATTAATTTATCACATAACACGTTGTTTTTCATGTTGAAAGCATATTTAATGAAATGAAAACAGCATAATGTTTTGATAAGGGGACTGCAGCAGTGGAAAGCACATTTCAGAAAGTGTTCTTGACATTCAGACCTCACAAGTTCTCTCCTTTTCCTTACAGAACAACAGTCCACATTTCATATGTGTGTGATATATGGGAAGTGGAAAAGGTAACACAATACTTGCACAGACTAATTAATTTTGTCACTGAAATGCAGAATATGCTGTGTTTAATCTTCCACAGATGGAAAGGGCTTTCAGGGATACACTCTGTCATTATTTATGTCAGACTGGATCATTATTTTTCGATTAATATTGTTAATATTTGGACAATAATCTCTTTACTAATTTCAGATTCCACCATAACTCAAAACACAGATCTATTTTGCACCGATATTTACAAATAATATATAAACAAAGTATTACACTTCAAAATACATCTAAAACGGTCATACTTCTTGTTCTCATATCAAGATCTGAGATAATCAAATTGAGGGTGAAAACACATCTTAGTCCAATGAAATAAATGGTCAGCACCATGGGGTTAGCTGTCAACGTGTCCCTGCTAGTATCTATTCCTCCATCCAGAAAAAATGACTATTTTCACCTAATTACTGTTTGGACTGAGAGTGAATTTCATTGTATCATGTATACACAAGATACTGCACCAATCATATGACAATGATTGGATGAAAATTCCAGTTGATGGTGGAGGGAAGACTGTTGTCTACCATTAAAGCCCCTCCACTCAGTAGCTTGTCATCCAAAGCCTGCCATCTTTGCAGTGCTTCCCAATGTATAAAATATGCATTTCAAATCTATATTTAGACAATACCATGCTAAAATATCCCCCATTAGTTCTACTGTCCTTTGCAACAGAACAGTACATTAGGAAACGTATGCCCTTTTCAGTCAATGTCTTCCTTTTTCATATTCCTATCTTAACGGGGGGTTTTGACCAACTACTTAGCATTTCAGTGGCAGTTCTAATGGAAAGACTAACAAGGAGCCTTCAAAGACTTTGCCCAGGGCTGCTCTTCAGTAGTGGTCCATTGTTTGACAGATGAAGCGCTGGTCAATCCCCAACTCAGTTCCCCATTCTATTGTAGGGAAATACTGCGGGTTCTGCCAATTGTTGAGTTGCTGAGTGAGCGCCTTGTCTGTTATGGCTTCACATTGCACCACTCATAATTACAATGAGCCACAGTGGAAGGATGATTGCTGTCTGTGATCGTGTGATGAGGTTTTACGCATGGTGCCTGTGAGGGCAGAACTTTCAGCCTGCTTGTCATCAGACAGAAGAAACAACCGAATATAACCATAGGGTTAAAAAAAAAAGGGGGGCCAACGGGTAATGACGCTATTTTATGCTTCACTGTAAATATCAAGCAATAGAGGATGAGTATATCTCTCTTCAGTCTCAAAGTGTTAAGTTCATATCAAACAGTAGCAGCAGGTGGGTCCATAAACAGGAGTAAAGTCTGCCATGCCAGTGATCCACTCATACCTCAGTCTGGCTTATTGTCTCCAGAGTGTCTCCAGAGTAAATGAGCAGCCCCATCCCAGCCTTTCACTCCCCATCCTCCTCATACCATGACATTTCAGTCATGTCCACCATAACAGAATGTCAATCTGGGCGTTGTATCCTGGGCCATTAATCTCTCTAATTGAATAAAGATGACGTGAACGCACTGTGATGAGAAAGAGCAGAAGAGTGTCTGGGGTGTGATTTAACGACCTGGGTGATTTATGGCAGAGGATAACACCCCGCTTGGGACTGTGTGGGTGGCGTGTCAGAGGACAGCTCACAAAAATGCCCTTTCCACCATTTCCCCTTCAGACACCCCGCTGCGCCTCAGCGTCGTAAATCTCAAGCAAGCAGAGAAGCCTGGGCCAAGTGTACGTATGAGAGGGAATGTTTGACTTGTTTGAGGAACGCTTTAATGGGGAAAGCTATGGGTGACATGTAGCAGGCTTTGCTGCTCAAGGCACAAAAGACCCTCAGTGTCTAAAGTGTAGAGAGGCTGAGAGAACTAGAGAAAGGGAAGGAAAAAGAATGGGGATGTGGGTTGCCAGGTCAGGCCATGTTGGTCCTGTCCTGCTGAACGCAGCATTCATTTGACAAATTAAAAGGCAAACCTGTGTGGAATATGGTCCTTTCACTCTTTCAAGGCCCATATTAGTGTAACATCGCAATTCGTGTCATTTAAGGTATGGCTGCTGCCGTGACTACTATAAATGTGCTTTTTGATTAAGACTTCAGCACAGGTTTCATGAATGGGAAACACCTTGTCAGCTCTTTGGACTGAATCCACATGGATTTGGAAAAGGAAGGGGCAATGCTTAAACTTGTACATTGCCGTTTCTACTTCTAATACCAGCAACTTTCATAGGATGGCGCCAAACACACCTGTTCTTGAACAGTGAAGCCCCCTCTTTCCTCTTAATCCCTTATCTCTCAAGGGAGACTAATGACATTCACAGACACAGCATGATTACAGAGCATGATAATGTTCCTGAAGACGCATCTCAGTCCTAGAAGCTAAATTAATTTTCCAGCAGGGGCAGCCTGACACAGATGTTAACAGAATCACAGCCATCTGCCTCGTGGTGGCCCCCACAGTGTATCCCATGCTGTTAGGCCATGCCATGTTTGGGCAGAGTCACACTGTGCCATCGGCTGTCAAGTCATTCATAACGAAGGAAAGGGTTAAACCTGAACATAGACACACATGCACAGGCGGAGAGTATCTGTACACATGGCTAACAGACATTTTTGACATTTGCATGCACACAAACACATAAACAAATACAAACACACACATTTATGTGGCGCGCAGACTCGGGCGGCTCCCCGGCATACGTCGTCTTCACAGTGCAATCTATCACACAACACGTAATGAATCCAGGTTGGTGATTAATGAGCTTTTCAACACGTCAGTAATATCATAGAACCTGTGCCTGCCGGGAGTAACGTTAGATTCTCAAATAAAGCAGAAATATTGAGCCCCGAGTGTTTCGCTGGAGTATTTTTATATAAGCCCCTGGCTGGCTTGTTTCAATATCTGTGAATTTGCCCATTATTCCAACCTCAAGATGTCTGGGCTCAACCCAGGAAGCTGAATTTAAAAGACTATATTGAAAGAGAGGCATTCCCTTCCAGTGTGCATTCAAACATGGTTTCTAAAGTAAATACAGGCGGCTCATCCGCAGTGACTCAATGCCAATAGCAGATCAAGGACCCAGGATGCAGTAGGGGTTCGGCGCTGCGGTGAAGCTGGCAGACTCCTGCCAAAGAGGAAATCGGCAGCAGCTGTGACAATAAGCGAAGAGCAGGGCACTATTCTTGGATGACTGGTACTGTAAGCATAGTCAGCTTATAGGGCTCGTACAGAAAGTTAGCTAGAGGAGATGCTGGGAAGGGCAGTCGACACTGTGCATGGGTGCTGAGAGTTGGAGGCGGATGTAATGAATGCGGGACAAGATGGCTGGATGGAAACAAATGAAGCAAACCACCTGCACAGTCATGTCTCCCTCATTATCTCCCTGATCTATTTCATGACAAAGGAAGACATATTACTTGTAAAGGCCCGTGTCACATGAATCTTCACATTCACAACGTTTTCGGTGGAACTTGTTTGATGTCGGCACCTCAAGGCCTGATTGGAGCTCTGAGGCTCTCGAGCAGTAAGTGCACCTTGGTGGAAACTCTTCCCCGCAGCTGTCCAGGCTCCCACAATGCCAATTCACATGTATCTGGGCCCCTTATTGCCACATTTACATAAAGGGAATAAAAGAAGGCCAGACTGTGGGAGGAAGGGAGAGAGAGAGAGAGAGAGAGAGAGAGAGAGAGAGAGAGAGAGAGAAAGGCACTCCAGAAAAGTTGAGGCACCCCAGATAATTTTTTGAATTTTCTGAAGCAAGCTATTGCAAAAAGCACATATAACTTACATTAACTTGACATAATGTCTTAAAAGGTACTTCATGCTTTCATGTACTCCATAAATATTTAATTTTCCTCTCAGAGAAAGAAATTTTCATGTCAGTGACTTCAGCATGTTCTCCAAATCATTATCATACAGTAAGTAAGTCTGTGGAGATGCTTGAAATAAGCACAGTTGGCCCATGGAGTTCCAGCAGAGCTCATACTCAGATTATAATTTATAAGGTTCAGTCGGGAGTGTGTGATAGATATGAGTCGGGACACTGGTGATGAACAGTGCTGAAAAAAATGGCCTATTCTCTTTGGCAGTAGCCACAAATTAGAAAGTATACTTGTAGCTGGATAGTCACTAGATTGGCTGGGAAAACTCTTAATGAGATGCCCTCAACCCCCAAATGCTTAAGTGGAGCTGCTCAGTGGCCACCAGTAGGATAATAATGCACTCCCTTTTACTTTCTGTAAATACTAATGACATTTATTTATTTTTTTTTGCATCAACTTTCCTGGTTACATTTATCTGGGATAAAGAGGGCAAAAAAAATATTCCATTCCGTAAAAGACAAGAAAACCTAGGATCACTGTTTTTTGAGTGCAACATCATAACGAGGCAGATCCCTGCCTTTCTCACGAATGATCTAAACCAGCTGTCTCAATTAAAAAGAAAGGAACTGGACCACAGGAAGTCCTCCTCTACATTTATGGCCCCTGGCAAACCCCCGCTACACCCCACCACAACACCTTGATCTCGTCTGGTTGCACCGATCATA
>OMLI01088299.1:0-20000 GCA_900302605.1 Rondeletia loricata | reverse complement strand
GGTTCAGTGTCTCAAGGGCACTTTGATGAGACACATGGCTGTTGATTGGTATAGTGTTGTGGGTCTTAAACCTTTGTTCCTTCAGGTATGAGATGGCCTTTCTAACCACCCTGCTGCTTATAAGTATGCAAAAGGTTGTGTGATATTAAAGACAATATAAAAAGCACATGATGGGATTTCAATGCCTTTGCTCAGACTAGGCAGACACTATTTCAGTTTTCTCTCGCATGATCCATTTTTCTCCTCTCTGCTCTGTATCATCTATTCATCTTATTTGAAAATAGTATTTGTATTGCCCATGCCTGAACTTAGATAAGAGATGAGGATGCTACTCAAAGGAACGTGCTGCTCTCTGTTCCTTCTCAGGGCTATATATCCTCAGGTTTCTGTACCATTGTTTTCCTCGGGTTTTGTGTTTCACTTTGGGCCGGGAGCTTATTTTGACCCATTGGCTACGCTCCCAAAAGCCACTCAGACTGTGCGCAAAGTATGAGGACCTTGCAACACCCTTGGCAGTACACAGACAGTGATTTGAAACCGGCTTGTTCACAACACCTGATAAAAATTTTACACAAAGAATGAACGGCTGTAATTCAAGGCTCTTCCAACATCCTGCTTTTTTTTATTGGTTTTTTTTATGCTTAGTCATTTTCATTGTTTATATGTTTTCAAGGATTCTCTCCTCCCCTTGCAACTTTTATTTTTGTAATCTTCCCAGTGTACAGTAGCAAGGTCTCCTGTCTGTTTTCAAAGAAGATGAAAACAAGTGGCTCTCACATAATGCACTAAAACATTATTGAATGCGTCATGCCACAGCGTTGTGTGTTGCGTCTTTAAATTTGGCCTAAAATGCTTTCAGTTGTACAGTAGAGAGGGCAAAAAGCTGCAGCTTCCTTTTTATATTTTACCATCCTCATTATCGAGTCTTAAAATCCAGAGATCGGTCTTTTAATCTATATGCCTTGTTTCAGTGGATGTGTGTATTGGGCCTCCCCTCCTGCAGATGGCGCTAGTCTGCCTTGCGCCGTGATTCTGCTAAACTACTACGGAAGCTCTGTTGGCCAAATAAAATTTTTTGACAACAATGGCGGGTGTTGGCCGCCTTTAAAGCAGCGCAGTCAAGCCTGAAAGACAGATGTTTGGATGCAGTTTGGATGTTTAAAACCTACGAGGAAAAAAATAATACCTGGACAAAAGCAAAGCCATCTGTAAGCTGAGCAACATAGAGGTGGAATATTGTGTCAACACGACAACTCCTCAGGAACCATTTGTCGTCTTATCACCCGGATGCGTCGCAGTTTCAGTCCGAACGAACCGGTGGATCCAAAACAACCTCAGCAGCTCGAGGAGGCGTCTGCATGCAAGCGTCCATTTAATTCACCGCGTGCTCAAACAATAACGGAGTCGGTCGCAGTTTTCACCTGTAAGGATAATATACGCCCTTCCGAAACCTGAGCAATGTACCGGAACTACGGTACGTTATACCAACACGCAAACATATGAGTGAAGTGGCAGTCCAGAAGCTACTGTATGTACAGATGTTAAATATAGCGTCGGCGGAGAGAGAGGCCCTTACTTGTGGATGTGGTCACATTTTGTTTTCTGTTCTTTATTAAAGTGTGTTCTTTTTTAGTTACTTGCACTATTTTGATATTCAGAGCCTTTGTTAATTTCCCATTGTTGGTTTACTTTTTCTGGGAGTTTATCCATGTGGAAGCTTTCCTTGTGCGCATATTTGGGCCCACCATTTTACAAAGGAGCCATGTGATGTTTACTTACGTTTGTATGCATTTTTCTATTCCAAAGCACTGTGGTGTTGATTTAATTTTACGTGATTCTTTGGGCCCAGTTGTCAATGTTAAACATGAACCTTTTTAGCAATGCACCAAATTATAACTTATTCACATTAATCCTCAGAGAATCTCTTTCATATCTAAGCAATATTGGTATTGTAACTGAAGTACTCCCTAATTTAATCAATACTGAATCGAAATTGAAAAGATCAGTGCCGATACCTACTTTTAGCTACTATACCATCATGAGCCATCTTTTTGTGTGAGGCTTAACAAAAGAAAGGCTCATCTTGCTTTTCATTTTCACAGCACTCAAGTGTTAAATTAGGTCAGACTGTGGTGTGATTTTGTGGAGGAAACGTTGGTCTTGATGTGCATTGACAGACATACTGTAAGACCCCTCCCATACAGTAGGGATCTTCATTGGGGACTATTCATGCATTAACATTAATTGATGTGATTTAGGCAAGGACTGTTCGCTGTTGAGGAAGAATGACTAAGTGGTTTGTCTGTGTGTTTTTTGCAGACATAAACATGGCAGGCGAGCCCAAGCCGTACAGGCCTAAGGCAACATCCAAACGGCCGCTCTCAGCTGTTTACAGGTAACATTTGATCCGCTTACAAGATGTTCTCGCACGCCTACATGCAGATGTGCAATGCCTGTCATCAATATTAACAACCTTTCACATCCCTCTGCTCACGCTGATGTAAATGTAGAGTAATATTTAGAATACTAGGATTTCAATAAATTTTTGTTTTAACCTTTAATTTTGAATTCAGCCTTGATTTTGAGTTTATTTGGTTTATTCTGTGTTGTATAAGCTTAATTAAGCATGGCCCTGATTTTCTTCCCTGTACTCATCTCCTGGTCACAAACGGATCAAAGCAGAGCTTGTTTACTCCAGTCTAATGTGACAGAGGGGCAGACATATGTTTCCATTCACTGGGACTCTTTTCTGTGTACTGTGAGTAGGTTGTCCATTGGCACAGATTATATTCCCAGCAATTCACTCTATTCTGAATTGTTGGTTTCTTGCATTACACCTCTTAGTTTACTAATTTATTAGTTTATGCATTGTGTCATTATAAAACCTCATTTGCATTTTATAACTACAGCTGAAAACAGCCAAGATGTAATATGGTAATTATGGAACAGGAGAGAGAAAACCAACACTGTGCTACTCTAAATTGAAATGGTAATACATTAATCCTAATTAAAATTCCTGTGAGAATAGGAAGGTTTCAAACAGGCTCTTTCTTTCTTCCTCTCTCTCTATTTTATTTCTCTCTGAACTCTAAATTAGTTGCCATTCTGAACATGTACTTAACATTGATTATTTTCTTCATTCAGGGTTTAGAAGAGGTCATGATTTTTTAAAAATAATTCTGTCACTGTATTTCCCCTCTGAAACAATGTTTGTGGTCTTTGTATGCCAGGGTGGCTGAAGCTTGCTGCTCAACCTGTGGGGAGCTTTAGGCATAAACTGGAGCGCGTCCATTTGAGTCAAAACAGCTTGGTTTTGATGCAACTACTTTTGACAGATTCCAAAATGGCAAACACTCCGCTTAACTCTCTCTCTCTCTCTCTCATATAGTGGTTATGAATTTGATTATGAATACTACA
This sequence comes from Rondeletia loricata, assembly GCA_900302605.1. Taxonomy (NCBI): domain Eukaryota; kingdom Metazoa; phylum Chordata; class Actinopteri; order Beryciformes; family Rondeletiidae; genus Rondeletia; species Rondeletia loricata. Next base: position 16,583 of record OMLI01088299.1, on the reverse strand, counting down.
GAGATGATTTCTACAGCAGGTATGTATCATTCACATTATATTATGTATCAAATATTTAATTGAACAAGGACACAAAACGTCTACACAAAAGATGTAAACTCTGTCCCATTAGAAGTCTCCCTCATCAGATATAATTCAGTCACCTTCCAATAGACCTTCAGATAGACGAATAAAGATCAAGTGAAGAGGGTTTACAGTCAAATGGCCGGACAGATGAAGCACACAACTTTGCTGATGAAATAGCTCTTGTTTTCTCTCATTTATTTGCTTCTGATCAGAGGGTTTATCTGGGGTGACATTTTCTAAATGTCAAACTTGTTGAGAGCCGTGATAGAAGTCTACTGTCACAGAGAACAGTCAAAGCTGACACCTTCATTTGACATTTAGCACAACTTCTTTTCATCACGTCCTCTTTTGAAGGATGTGTGCAGGGATTATTTGGATCGAGTGTTTTTTCCCGCATGCAGTGGTTCGGCTAGCCGTTTGGAAAGAGGGATATCGTAACATTTGACAGACAATTTTAGACTTTTGTTTTGTGTGTGCCGTTCGAGAGAGGGAACCCAAGAGAAATCCATAGAAATTGTATCTTGAGATACAATATAAGGAACAAATAATAGGTTTTGGAATGGGATACTGTGCCTGTGAAATAGATGGAGAGACCTTTTAGGTTTACCTATAGGGGTAGCAGAGGGATTATTTTTTTTGTGTGAGCATGTGCTAGATGTGTTTTTAATGTATATGATTTATGCATGTATGTTTTAAATGAAGTTTTGTCTAATCAAATCTAGATGTATTTGGAATGCTATAGGCCTTCTAATGCAAGACATTGGTTGTGTGCTACATTATAGAAAGTGAAGTGTAATATTATGGTGTTCCTTCTCTTGAGGCTTTTTGACTACCACGGCCGAGTGGCCCCCCCACCCAGGGCTGTGATCCCTATCAAACGCACCAGGGTGCTCGCTCCCTCCTCCCGCCGTGGGAAGACCTCCTTCCCCATCAAAGCATCCTCTTCCTCCTCCTCATCATCCTCCAGACCTCCCACCTCATCGGCATCTTCCGGGCTCAAACGTACGTACACCAAGGTGCTTTCTTCTTGTTTCTGTTTACACTAGACTAGTCAGCATTATTTATTTTATTTTGTTTCAAGAGAACATCGCTCAATTACGCTAATGGTGTTCTGTCCTTTTAAAAACCAAAGGCTTAATGCAAATCTCAAACCATGGCTCTATGAAAAAAGGGGTGGCACGATTCAGCTGTGCTACTTTTGCTACGCCACTATAAAAAGCTCTTTAATTCACTCACATTGCAATGTAGAGCACAAACACTAAATCACAAACACAAATATAATCCATACTTTCCCCCCCGACACCCATTCAGCAAACAGTGCTATTCCAATCACCCAGGATTCATCTATATCTGGCTGTCGTTCAGTCTTCTGATTAACTGGTGATGTGTAATAACACTACCTTCTAAATGTAATTAATGTGAGATTGGGACCATCCCTGTGGAGCTATGGTCAGATGTGTTTTCCTAAACATTAGTCTTTATTCATAGTCTGTATAATTGGCTACAGTGTGTGCTGTTTGTTTCATTGTTGCCTGTCTAGACCAGCGTTATCAGCCCAAGCAGCTTGGTAAGGTCTGTCAGGAGGACCCAGTTGCACTTATTTCATAAGAAAAAAAGCCCATTTCACATCCAGAGTCAATGAATTATCTCCTCTGTCTAGGCAGTGCTGCTGTATGTTTGGGAGACTCATTTGCCCCTGCCAGTACCATGAAAAATGGCTGTTTGTATTGTCTTTAGATTGCATAGCAAAATAATGTTAGCTTGTCCAGCCAATTGGGTGGGATAGCGTGGGTAGTTTGAACCACTTGTGCTATACAATAAATATTCACACCAGAAACTAACAACTGTCAGAGAATGCCTAGATTTATATTTTCCATATTGACCCTTCTTGCTGTGTTCAATGTCAATTTGTAAAGACAGACTTTGGCTCTGGCCCCATTCATTCAATGAAGGAAAAGACTGACTGTCAAATGTACCTGTGAGCCTTATTCTATGGCCTTCTATTAGATTAAACTATTTGGAGTCTGAAATTCAGCATCAGCATCACCAGCCCCAAAACTCTTTGCCTGCTTTAATCTTCATAGACCAGTGATTCAAAAGATCCTCACTATCCCCAAGATAAAATCCCCGTGGTCATTATGAGGCCCTAAAATTAGACTCATCCCTCATCCCCCAAGTCTTTCCTAATGCTTATTAAATAAATTAAATAATATTTTTCTTTTCCTTTAACCAGAGCTATCTAAAGATGCTCTGTTGATGAAACGATGTTGGATTAGGATGTGTATGTTTTCTCTCTGCAGCTTATCTGACTGATGGCACAAAAGAAAAAGGCCTGCAGCCACTGATAAATTAGAAACTGTTCCACACTTTCTTATCATCAAAGGACAGCTAGTAAGCTGCCCAGAGCAAGCTCAGATGATGTTGAAATAAGAAAGCGAGTGTACTGTATGTGTGGGTATTTGTGTGCGTGCATGTGTGACCTCATGCATGTGTGTTTGTGTGCATGGTAGCAGGTAATATTGGGAAGGAGATAGACTCTTCAGTGTGTCCCACCATTGAGATATTATTCTGTTGTGTCTGCTATTTTTCATTTTTTATGTTTCTTAAGAAAGGTTGATGCTCTGCTCCTCTGTAGCTTCAGGGAGGCGCATTCCTGTGATTTTCAAGCACATATTACCCATATATTGCCTCTGGTGTGCCGTTATACACCTCTCTCTCTCTCTATCCTTAGAAGGTTATGTATTATGCATCGGATTAGCTCATACATAGTGTTACACAGGCATGGGAGGGGCTTTGCATTGCAATGTGCATGGGTGTAAATACTGTATACATCAAAGAACCTAACCTAAAGAGCCAAACACAGACATGAAACCAGTGAGTAATGTTTTCTTTCTATGTGAGTCTTAGGCCTCTGATTCTCCAGCAAAAGCTTTACAGGAACCTGCGGGGTTGTTTACCGTCTGCTCGTCCATCCGCTTTCCAGCACTGACAGAATCTGATAGGTGTCAAAGATAATTTTATGTTTTCTTCTCAAATTCTGCCGTCTGTTTTTCCTCTGAAAAGATGACACATTTTGACTGCCTAGAGTTAGGGAATAAGATTATCTTATTACTTTAGAGTATAAATTCTTTAATCAGCTCAGTTCAAGCTGCTAAGGAGTACAGCCTCGTTTCAGCATCCGTGAGATGGGCCAGCTTCAATTAATGTTGACGTCCTTCAGATAACAGTATTATCTTTCTTATTTAGTCGATGTTATTTGCATATGACATATCAAGGTTAAGTCCCAAACTTTAAGGCATTTCCATGAGACGATACAGTTGCGCTTCATTTATCCAAACCTTAGACGTTTACTGTATAGTGAACACTGAACTTTAAACTGAAATCAAAGCAGGAAAAGGAAAGTAAGTATTCATATGGCAGTAAACAGAAACGGCGAGAAGACAAATTGTATCTCTCCTGTCTCATGTGGTTCTACTGTTGAGGAAATGTGTCAGGCAAAGGTGCAAAGTTAATGAAATGCAAAAATGTATCGTTGAATGTTATGTTAGTCATCCAGCTCAATGTTGCAGATAAGAATGTTGATCATCAGATTCTTATTTCCGCAGCATTACACAGCATGGTGGATGTAAGCTATGCACTAATCTTCAAATTGAAAGCAGCATGTTCAAATTTTTAACAGGGCAACTATGCAGTTGGCCAGATTGAGATGTGGGCCCCTGAGGAAAATATACCTTTCGGGTGATGAAATGATATTAGCAGATGATAACATGAGGTCTGTGATAAACTGTGTATGAAACAGCATCAATAAAATTAATCTTCAAACTGAGTACAAATGAAATTATGAGGAAAATAAACCCAATTTAAAATGGTAATAAATCGATTAATATCTGTATTTCTGTGTGTCAGCAGTGAAGACGGACCAGCTTCAGACCATTAAACGGGAGCTAACTCAGATCAAGATAAAGGTTGACTCTCTGCTGGGACGCCTGGAGAAGATCGAGAAGCAACAGAGAGCTGAGTCTGGTGAGAAGCAGACAGGGGAACTAGAGCTACCCGGAAAAAAAGAAAAAGGGGCACCCACCACTGAGGGAAGGAAATTAAGAGTGCACACTAGCCATCAGTCTTCCTGACATTGTGGGAGATAAGAAAAGCAGAGCTCTCTGTCATAACCCCAGACAGGTGTCAGCACCACACTGACTCAGTTTATATGAGAGGTCTTTATAGATGCCCTACACTGAGAGTCTCATAGAGCAGCATCCTGTGAAGGTCATTCAGACATTTACACCTACCTCAGTAGAATAGCCTTCATGCTACAGTAGGTAGTACTGCATGTCAGTTTTTCACGTTCTTTAGGGATCAAAGTTTTGTCCTGTTTTACAGCATCGCTCCTCTCAAGGTGCGTTCACACCAAGCATGTTTGAATCAGTTTATTCCAACTCTGGAGCATTTTCTCCTTTAGTTTGATTTGTTTGGGCAGGTGAGAACAATGCCATTCGAACACCAAATAACCACACCAAGACCGCCCGAAAGTGCAAGTTAGGAGTAAGAACGTAATCCAAACCAACTACAGGAAATGACCCCAAAGATAGCCAGCAGTTAGTCATGCTTGAAAAGCCTAGTGTAACAAATTAACCAAGGGCAAACTGCAGTCTGGACTGATGCTCATACTCTGCTATATTTCTTCATGTGTTCTTAACCGGTATGGACACCAGAGAAGGTACATTTCGGTAAGAGTGCAGACAAGTCCATCATGCTTAGCTAAAGTTACAGGTACCAAAACCTCCGTCCAATAAATGAGGAACTTGTGAGTCCATGTGGCTTCTGTGTACAAGCCCTGGTTTGCCTGTAATTGGGCAGTGAGAACCTAAAATAACCAAAAACAAAGTAAACTTTTCCGCTACGGTTCGGACCAAATAAAACAAACTAAGTGTTCTCACACCCTTAATTCCTTTCCTCTGTCCTCCTTTCTCATTCAGAGGCTCAGAGAAAGTACGAGGACAACTGTGACTCCCTGCATGAGGAGTCTGTGTCAGAGACGGCAGAAAACTCTGGGGAGGAGGCTGGTGAAGGGGCGCTGGACGTGGAGGCAGGAGAGATGACCGACGGAGGCGAGGATGACTTCGATGAGGAGGGCAGCCGCCATCTGGTAAACGAAACGGTTGACAGGGCTCATGGGGAGGGAGAGAAGGAGGCGCTTTGGGAGATCTCAAGTGGGCAGACAGTCATCGCCTTCTGAAAGTTAATTTTCCAGAATTATTCATGGCCTCAGATCTTAGAGAGTGGGGTTACACATGAGTGAATGGTGAGGGCGCCCGGACTGACAGTTTCTCCCTGTTGACCCTGCCTCAAGGAGTGGAGGCAGGTCTCTTCACATGCCCACACACAGGCACAAGCACACACACGTTCATGCTTATACACACACACTTACACACTGTTAAGCTGTAAAGCAGAGAGCGTTTGAGATCAGACCTGTATGAACCGGTGTGGATGTGACAGTGAAGTTGTGGATGCAGAGTGGTAGAGATGAGGTTGGTTGGCTGAGGGATAAGACGGTTTTCTTTCACAAGGTCACAATAGAAGTAGGACAAGTAAAGAAAAGACAAAAAAGTTGGATGGGCTGAAGAGGAGATTCACCCTGGTATAATACAACGACGACGACTATTTGCCATGTTTGATTAGTAATTTTGGCAGTATGCAAGATCAATAGCTTCTCAAAAGTAACTAGGCTATCTAGCTTGCAACCACAACAGACTGGTTACTAGGTGGGACAAAGAGTGCAACCAATGATATTTGCTGTAATTCTCAACATAAAATACGTCAAGAATTTCACCCAATTCTGAGCTGATGATGAAACCACAAAGAGCAAGCAATATCACAACCCTGATTTTCAAGATTCATTCGCACCAGTATACAGCCCAAATGCTTCATAACCACAGAAAGCTGGGAAATTAATGTTCTCAATGGAATGGGCCTTTAAAATAAATGGAGAATCCGTTTTTCAGAGAGGAGTGTCAATCAAGACCACATCCCAGTTGTCAAGAGCTAACGAGATAATAAAAATTTAAAAAAGTGGATTACAATTTTTTTGCTACACAGGAGAAAAAATAGGGCTGCAACAAAAGCAGAGGTGAAACCACAAAACAGTCTAGAAGTGCAAAATGGAGGCGTCTTGGCCAAAACATAATGTTCCTATTTAAATAAACATTACTTTACAAATATGTTAATGCCCCTTTAACTCCATAAAATAACATTTTAGCTTAATAACTGTTATCTGTGTGCTGGAGGTTTTAAACCCCAGCAGTGCTACATTTCATACAGCACTTAAAGAATGACTGTGTTTTTTAAAAGCATTAATTGTACCATGTGACCACTCAATTTAATTTCACGTCACTTTTTCCAAGTTGAAGCAGTTTAATCAAAGGAATTATCCTCTGTTTCATCTGGGTTCAGCCGTGGTTCAATGTGACCATGCTTTCCTTATGTTATTTTTACTAGCCATTAACAAGGTGAGCGTGGGCATGCCATCCTTGATGTAGGTTTTGTCTCCTCGCTAATGGAAGATATTATTTTTCAGAGACGGTGTGCAAGAGATTTATTTGTTTCCTGAAGGTCATATTGATCAGGGATCGTGATAATGTACTACGAAGACTATTCTGCAGGTTGGCAGGGCTGCTCTCGTTGAGCATATATCTGCAGTGACCTTTTAAAAAGAAGATAAAATGCAATCCTTGAAAGGTATATGCTGTGTTGAAAAGACTATAGCATATCCATAATTTAATCTCCTCTCTATGCTCTCATTTTCAGATAGAGAACCATGTATCAGATATTGACAACTGAGTTCAGGTAAGAGCTTTGGCTCTCTATTTAATCAAAGTTGCTATTACTGTGAGGTTGTTCTACATGATTCCTAAGGTCCTGAAGGCTCTTAAGTTCGGTCCTCGTTAAAGCCATAACCACCGAACCGCAACTTAAGCATCTCTAAACATTCGTTAATCATCTCCTAAGTCATAAGCTCCATGACATTTGGAAGGCCAGCTCCACTGAAGGGCAGCTAATGCCGACTTTGACAGAGGGAGCAATAATGGCATTCCAGTGGCCCAGAACTGCCCATAAACAACATTCATCTAATTGAATTGTGTGGAAGGGGGTGTGAATGGCAGGGCCTAAGGTAAAGTGTTTCCTGCCTCTCGCCTCGCAGGGTGTGGGTAATGATGCGGCCACATCATCAGTTGGCTTGATGCTAGCTGGCTCTTCCTAGCAGGGGTGCTTAGCAGTGTTTATGAGCTGCACACTGTTGATGAAACATTTAGATAAGTTCTGGTTCTGGATGAGCGAAATTTATTACTCATACTCTAAGTGAGAAAATCTCCAAAAATGAGTTTGTTCATTAGAGACTGCAAAGTTTTGTCCCAGCAAAATGTTAATACTAATACCATGCCCGTCTTCCTCATCTGTCTTTGCCTGTCCAGGCATCTGGTGTCCCAATTCCCAACGCTGCTCATCCATATATAAAGAGGCCACTTGTTACACTTTGGTTTTCATTTCCTTTCCATGTCTGCCATTTTAAAATTCTGTCAGTGGGGCACATTCTGTACGTTTAAAAAGTTGAAAATCCCACTTGGGGTCATGCAGACTACCGTATATAAATGTTCCGCTTGCAGGCCTACCAAAGATAGAAAGTCACAGTGAGAAGAACCTCAATAAGTCATGTCCACAAGGATTAGAGAACCGGCTCCAGCAATCAGCAAATATTTCTGCAGTTCCCAAGATATTTCTGAGGCCATTGAAAATGGACAAGCTTTAAGCTCTGTCTAATCCTCATCAGATTTACAGCATTATAAATAGCCACCGTGTTTGAGGAGGGGATACAGTGCCTATATTGTGTTTTCATCAGTTGTATCCTTATCACTTCAGGGTGTGGGAGCAGACACCCCAGTCTGTGGTATAAGAATTCATCATCACCTTCAAGAGACAGGAAAGGATCTCTGAGGGATCAAGATACCCATTCTGGACTGTAAATTGTGCTCAAGAGATGTCGAATCACGTTTAGATGCCCAACTGTGCAGCACAAACTGAATGTGATGTGCTTTGTAAAGAAAATGTATTCAAGACCTGTTTTAATGCATTGGCCTGAGTTTACCTCATGGATTTTCTGTGCGTCTTACATTGTATTGCAAGAGGCTGACAACATCATACACTGTTCCTGAGAGAGAGAGAGCGAGCGAGAGAGGAGAGAGAGATAAATGTTTTTTTCTTATTTAGAAATGGAATTGTGTTGAAGGAAGGGAGTATTGATGTTGATGAATTGTTGCTGCTTTTTGAGATGTGTTTGCTCTGTAATTTCACAAATTGTTTTCAATGAATTTTTTGTTGTGACTCAAATCAAATGAATAAATGACAGTCTTATAATCTGCAATCTCAGTATGATATGAATGGAACATCGGTTCTGGCTGCTTTATACTTAACTCATACATAAGCCAATATCTGTGAGCATAACCTTATCCATTTATCACACGAATTCCCTTCGGGTGTGTTCCATCATATATTCCAACTCCTGCCAAGCTTCAGAAGCAGAAAGGGCTTCCTGTGGTAGCCGGCCAACCCTGGCGCAGGCCTCCTGCCAGGGAGCAGTGCCCTGCGTCTCAGTGCACTCTTCCCTGCTCCGCCTGTGCATCCCAACATGAACTGCTGCCGTTAAGCAGCCAACGCCCTTACTCAGTCTCCCTTTCCATCTCCATCTGCGTTCTGCGTTGATTCCACCTCGTTTGGGCAAGGGAGCGAGATTATCTTTTTGAAAAGGTGGAAGTTGTATTATTTGAGGCCAGTGCACTAACTTGAGCTAAATTATCCAGGTCCATTGTCCATGATCTATATCTTTTAAATCCATGCATAAAAATGGAACACACTAACACTACACAGTGGCTTATGTCACCTTAAAGCTGCTCTAGGTACGATTTTAATGTAAAAAAAATACACCCGTCTTATCAGCCTAAATCACAAAATGGGTGTAGAATAGAGAAGAGCGTCCCATCCCCCGCCCAGTTGAGATGTATATTTGCCCAAATTAAATTCTGGTGCCACTTCTCTACTCTCAAGAAGTGATAAATCAATTAAGAGTGAAATAAAAACGGTCTAATAAACAGCAGCAAGTGAGCGCTTCGTCCAGAGAAAGCTGGACTCACCAACGTTAGATCTTTGCCTCTCATCTCTTTGGTATCCTTTGGTATAAAGCGATCACAGACCATCTGGGTTGGTAAACATGAGCGTGCTGTGTGCAGTTTACTGAGGTCGTGTTACAGGATTTCTGGGTATTGAAGTTCAATTTCTTCAGTTACCTCTCGCTGCCAGCGTGAAGTTTTCTAGTGCAACTTTAATGGGTAATTCCGATTAACTGAATTATTAATTAATTGCTGCTAAATGAAATGTGTCACTCGAGTGATTGGATGTAAACATGCTCCATTGTTAATTAATTAATTATTAATATATCATGTTTGCCCCAAGTTAGATCATCTTTTTCTTCCTTTTGCTGATATGTAACAGTTGAATCAAGTGATTGAATGTTGTTGATGGTTTAAATAGAGACATCCTTACATATGGAGGAAAAGCCACCTTGCACAAATGTTCCTAGAGCTAAAAAACATGAGAATCCACCCTGGCAGCACTGCCTCCACAAAAAAGCTGACTTTCCTGCAGCTCATTCAAAATAAGTGACTGGTTAATGATGATAATGTGTAATATTTAGCACTATTTTTGTATTCCAAAACATATTTGAGGAAATGGCTCTGCTAATGTTTATCTTTTTTTTTGTGCTGGTAGCCTGTTATTTAATGAACAGTATGGTGATGTGTGAAATATTTTGCAAAAAATAAAATCTCATTGCTTTTAACTGTTGTAATTTAATCGGGTCACTTTAGAACATTTTCAGCTCAACCCTTACTCACTCTTTGTTTGCCCTGTAAACAGTCCTCGCCATAATTATTTCACATACATAGTAGATTACCTAGAAAAACTGAAATTTGATTAACTTGAATTTAATGTTCAAATAATAGAATGAGACAGTATGTTGGAATTGGTGTGTAACTGACAACTGTTGTATAGAAATGTAAATTTTTTGTAAAGATATTTTTATCAAAGGCATGTTTATTGTATCTTTGTATTTTCATTTAATGTACAATACAGTATATTCCGACTGTCGTAAGGCTATAAAACTATAGAATCCATTGCCTAATTCAAAGTACAATGACATGTCATTGTAGATAACTATTTGTGTTCCTATCAGTCAGTAAAATTGTTTGTGTCATATATTTAATCACAAGTTTTAACGATGAAGACTTTCTTTTACAAATAAATATAAACTGAAAGACAAAGAAATCTTTATACTCCACTATTATTGTGAAGTACATGGATAGAGATCCCTGGTATCGCTTAGATAACCCTCCCTAAACACACATTGGTGCTTGGTGATATACATGATAATTACTTGCAAATGGTTTACAGATATCTCTAAATCTTTGGTAGGTCATTAAGGCCTACCAGTTTAAAATTCATTTTCTCCTTCATTATCCTCGGCTAATACCGGGTGTCACATTTAATCATGATTTATAGTTGATTATGCAGCGTGTTACTGTTCCCATCAAAATGTAATTTGAACACAACAGCTATACTGGACCACAGTGTTTGAATAAATCTGTCAAATTATCGTCAACAGAGATTGGCATCTTATATTCCACTAATTCCATCAGTCTTGTTGGCCAGCCAGGCTGCCAGTTAATATTTGTGTGTACCTTCAGCACACACACACACATACCAACTGCAAGCCTTTTCCTATTAGGATCTGACCCTGCAGTCCCTGTGGCGGGTCATTCTACCCCCTGACTAATAGCTTCTCAAAGTAGGTCACCGTAACACCGCATACACCAAACCCTGGTCCAAGTCCAATCAAAATCATTTTTGATCCAATTGATTGGTCAGCCCATCTGAAACATGGGGGAAAAAAGTGTTCGGTTCAGAACTGAATCTGGGTTAGTTTAATTTATTCTCCTGTCAGTTGAATTTGATAGATACTCAACGATGAAAGGGCATTTTGATCCACAATTTGACTTGGATGCAGACAGAGTAAAGCTCCAATACAATACTTTATAGTCCACTTGGACCAGCCAATTGAAAATGTGATTGCATTGACACGGAAAGGCTGCCAAAATTCAGTAAACACTGCATTTCCTTTAGTGGACCAAGTGCCTTGTGCAAGGGTTGTGGAAGATATAAACTAAAAGGCACTCGGAGAAAGCAAACCTCAGCACTTGCTGCACCTTGCAACACCTTGTTGTTACACCTAAAGACATTCCTATCACTTACATTTTAAGTTAATTTGATTTCTTGACCCCGCAAACATACCCTTAGGATTTGGAATCAAGTCTCTATCTTCATCGGTTTCATAGTAATGGCTAGAAAACGATAATAATAATATAATGGCGGAAATCCCAGATCCGGATCACGACCCAAATCGAATCAGATGTTCCTTTGCCCAAAGCCGATCTGTCCACCCATTTTTGACATATCCTGCTGACAGACAAACTGATAATGGCATGATACTTTCATTGATCCCTGTAGGGAAACTTTCTTTTATGATTAGCCTACTGCCTCCACAAGGAGGTCAGAGGTCAGGCTCAGCGATTCGAAGTATTGCTCAAGGACACTTCAGCAGGACAGATGGGACTTGGACCCGGGTCCTCTGGTTGAACGGGTGTCTCCCTACTCATTACACCACCCTGATACCTGATTTACCTTACAGAAACAATCCGTCCACAGTTCAATGCTTCTGCTTCATCTGGTTTCTTCTTAACAAGCAGCGGTCCACTGCATGGACTGTGCTTGTTTTGGTTGTGTCTGGTCTTCAAAAGCATTTTCCACCTCTTTCTGAGCTGCCCGTCACAGGGATCAAACCGGTCTACACCTCTAACCTCGAGGATATTGCCATTGCTGGTCTAGAAAGCATAATAGCAATGCTAATAATCAAAATAATCGTTATTTATATAGCACAACAAGTTACAAAGTGTTTTACTAAGGACTAAAAAAACATAAAATCAACAACAGACACAATAAAAGCAAGGTAAGAAATGTAAAAGCAAGACGAATTATAAAGACAATAATAAAAGGTCATTACATTAAAGCAAGTTTTTACAAATGAGTTTTTAGAAGTGACTTAAAAGATGATAAAGATTCAGCCAGCCCGAGCTCCTCAGGTTTTGTGTGCGAGTTACTAGATTCCCTCGTTGTTAGACTACAACATGAATGTCCTTGAAAGGTGTCGGCGTGTCACTTCCACTCTTTTGGGCAGCAACAGATGGCTGATTTAAAGCCTCCATTTATCCACAGTAAAAGGTAATGCGGTAAGGTTAATGAGGGCCAACTTCAGTGCCACACACAATTAGTCTGCTGTATCAAGTCCACACACTGGTGCCTGGCACGATTGCCCACAGCTGTTCACATTTAACCTATATGAGTCTTTTCACCCCTAATAATGCACTGCAGTTCACTCATTTATACTGGAATGATTGAGTAAGAGGCTTTTGAAGAGAAAACGTCGACTACATCATTGAAATTCCACAGGAGCGCTCGTTTTTGCATGATTGAAAACACTTTGTCACAGGGTACAGCAGATGTGAAAATAGCAAAATACATTATAATTGCTGGTGTTGTTGTTTTGAATCGTAATGTGGTCATTGGAAATGGGCTTCCTGTATTTTTTCATTTAAATGAATGTGTTTATTCAGTCTGGCCCACAACCATCAACTCAGATGCATTTACAGCAGCTGACAGATTCAATTCACTAATATTAACTTGTTTGTCTACATTTGGAAAATATATTGGCTTATCGGGTCAGTTTCAAACTCATTGTTACAGTTTGCATTGAGATTTGCATTTTGTTATTATCTTAACAATAGCAGACATATGGATTACTGGGAGAGAAAATAAAAAGCATTTGGAACCAGGCCAAATGAAAAAAATAGCAGAACTGTGGTCTCATTTTCCATTTTCACTATATTTTCACATCTATTTCCTCCTGTTTATTTATCTAACCAGAAACTGACAAAACAAATATAGCTGTGTATAAAAAAACGAATACAGTATCCAATTTCATATCCCAAAATTGGAGAGTATTTGCCATGTTGCAAATGTTCATTTCCCCAGCTCACTGCACAAATCTTCATTAACATTTATATTATATTAGCTCAGGGGTGCATAATGAACATATTTTCAAGGTCTGATTTGAAAAATATTTAAATGAATCTGCGTGGGTTGCCAATAATCTGAGTGTCAAGCTGCAGAGCAGAATTAAGTGTCCTGATTTTCATCTCTGTAGCGGGTTTAATGAAATCAGTAGACTTTATGACAGTAGTGAATGATGAGATGTTGCAAAGTCATTAAGTTCAGTTTGAGGGTAAGAGGTTAAGGCCCTTGGCTGTTCATTGCGGATCATATCTACCTTCTTTGCTATTGTTAAGGGATTTAATGTGAATCCTGAGATGTCCTCTCTTTCTGGATAATTTATCAATGTCGGACTAATCCGTTTTTGGTGATTATAAAGTCAAATGATCACAACAATTCTACCAAGTTTCACTACGTACGCAGAAATGCAGTATGCACATATAGTGCCTTGGTGGGAAAGCTACCCAGATTGTTTTATTGCCTGAGCAATTTAGGCCCATTGGATGATAGACAGGAATATCACATTGATTTAGGAGTGAGGGAGAACAATCACTCTTCCTGGTATGAGTTGTGAAAGTCATCAGGCTCTTCAGATGACATCCATCATAAGGTCATTTAACAGTGAAAACATTTCACTGTGATGTATGGCAAAAGCAGAACAGAGAGTAGGTTGTATGTAAAGGTTAATTCTGTTAAATCTAAGTCAGACAGACAGTCATCTACAGAGCGTGTAGGGTTTGGATTTGCACATTCAGCAGAAATGAGACATGAGTACTCAAAACAAAAACAAAAAAAGATAAGATGTAAAGCTGAAACTGTATTGATCCCCATGGGGAAATTGGATTGTTGCTGCAGCAAAAGTAATAGAATTTAGCAGGGAAAAGAAAATAGAAGAAGACATATAGAATAAAATAAGTAATAAAACAGTCAAACAATAAGGCAATAAAACAGAATCTAAACAATTGTAAGGTTATATAAATGTATGCTGGTGACAATTTAAACATGTTAAGTGGGGAATATGGGAGTATGGATTACTAATATGAATGTGTTCAGTTACAGTTATTACTGCAGTTACTACATACTTTGGTTACTAGCGGTTACTAGCGGTCAGATTCCTTACTTATATATATGGCTTACTAAGTTAGAAATATGTGCTATGTATGTATAAAGTAAGTATGAAAACATAAAATTAGTATGTATACAGCCTATGAAATAATGGAATAATTATGAACATATGATCAATAAATGCAAAACTGAAGGAGAAAATTAAATTGGAAAAATGGAAAACTGCCAGCACAAAAAGTCAAAAGAAGAAGATGAGACAGATCTCCCCAGTGGAAGATCTGACTGAACACTCATGGCATGACTTATAGATACAAGAATGGAGTAATCCTCATTACCTATGCAGCTGTGTGGGCCGAGTTATCCCTGGAGCTCTGCACTAATTGCTCTGAATCAATAAAACCGTTTAATCCAGAAGAAAAGTTCTCACTCACATTCAGGGCATCGTGACCTTGGGGATGAGATGTGGGATGAGACGAACGTATCTGTGTTTGTATGCTTTGCAGAGGAATGCATTGTGAATCACTGAGAGATGTATTGGCTTGAGAGAGAGAGAGAGAGAGAGGGCGAGATCGAAAGAAAGAGACGAGACAGAGGTAGAGAATACATTCTGAGTGGTCTCTTTTTGAAGCAACATGCCTTAAAGGTGTCACTTCATAATTGAACCCCCTGCCTTTGTATTGCGATCAGGCCAAGGGGGCTTGAGGACCGTCTGAGCCACAGTTTTCCTCTGATAACAGTGTTCATGAGTAGCATCACCACCTGATAACTCTCTGCGGAGACAGGCTCCTTAATGGAAACAACCTATTATGCATCTCAATGGGAAAACGATAACACGGTACAGAGGATTGTCACATTATAATTATGAACAGTGAATGGGGAGAAAGGGAACCCTCCAGGACTCGAGACCGAATCCGCTCCTGCACCAATTAAATTTTCAAGAGGCTGGTGTCCGTTCATTTCAGTCCCAGCTGTCATAATTATCACGCACATTGTGACAAAGCTTTGAAATAAGGCGAGGACAGAAATGTCTTGTTTTAAAAGAGAGAAAAGAAAGAAAAAAGAGAGAAATGACTCAACACTTTAATTATAATGTGTTTGAATAAAGGCTGGGAATGTTGCCAGGGGTGCAGAAACTCCTTTCATGGGTGAAAAATGAAATAAACTGACAATGGAATTCATACAGAAGTCGAAATAAAGTACTTGTATGCTTTTTTTGTTTTCCCCTCAGCACATACATACAGTACCAATGCTAAACTGTAGACCACAAAGAAATAATAGGATATAGACTATAATAGGCCCATCTTATCTGAGCTGATAGAGCTGATGTTCACATCCTGGCCGGTGAATGATTCACTCTTTTACTGTACTAGTCATGAATGTTCATCATACTTTCCCTGATCTCTCCAGACTGAGAATCAAATGAATTTTCCTTGATCCATTCCAGCTTCCCAAGGCCAAATTGGCTATTGATCTTTTTCTCTTTGTCTATTAAGGGAGAGCCTTGCATGACAAAATCGGTCACCGCGGCGACGGCTGCCCATATCTCACTGCTGATTGATTCTATGCAAGCTGTGATTGGATGGACAAAACCAAGGGTGATGGGAGATGGGATGAGAATGGTTGTCAGGGGTTGCTGACAGTCTGATGGCCGATGCACATGACCAGTAGAGCAGGCATCCACATAGACTGGGCTTTTTACCCCATTTCTTTGGCTCGACATTATCAACAACCTCTGTGTTTCTTCTATCAGTTGAAAAGGAAATGGATACTGAAAGGAAGGTTATTTCGTTCATCTGTTTGAAGGGACTTGGTGCAATCAATACTGGCAGAGTGGAATGATGGAGCTGTGGCCAGGGCAGGGCGAGGATCTAAACTGTAGTGTTGTATAAGGGATTAGAAGAAAGGAAAAATCCCCCCACTGTTACCCAGGGAACAACAGTCTCTCCAATTACTCTGTTCAACCGTGTCTTGTGGCTTTCACTGGCTTGATTCACTGATTTTCAAAAATCCCTCGGAACTTAAAGCATATGGGTTTTTCGGCTACAAGTGAGCGGCTGCATGTTTTCAGCTCATTGTAAGTGTGTTGCGACGAGAAACGATAGTTAGTTTATTTCCTTACTCAAATTCTATATCTATAAATTAAAGTGTAATCAGCACAATGTCACTCTAGAATCATGTATCTTGCTCCCACAGCTTGTGTGTGTGTGTGTGTGTGTGTGTGTGTGTGTGTGTGTGTGTGTGTG
>OMLI01088298.1:0-10583 GCA_900302605.1 Rondeletia loricata | reverse complement strand
GTCTTCCCTGGTTTTATCATCCCCGCTGCAAACTGGGCCGGGACACGGGTGGACATCGCCAGACAGCAGTAGAAACAGGGTAATGATCAAGTCCGTGCCATTGGTTTGACGCTTTGATCCATATTGTCCTTGTTTAGTGTTACTGAACACACTAGGAAAAACAAACATAGTAGCAGCTACATGCTTCCCATATCCAAAATGTTTGGTTCTGTTCATTTGGCTTTCCGATTGTTTCAGGTCACCAATATTCCAAACTTCAACTTCAAGATTAGTACCGTAAATGGGTCTCGTATTAAAAAAGGTTAGAATAAAACTGTAGATTAAAAGAGCTACCGAGACACCGCACATGCCACTGCGCCTTGCAAACCTCCCTGCCGCCATCTTGCAGTTTGGCCTTGATGGCAGGCCACAGACTGCAGAGCAGGGTGGATGGTAGGCCACAGACCGCAGAGCAGGGTGGATGGTATGCCTCAGACCGCAGGGCAGGGTGGATGGCAGGCCACAGACCGCAGAGCAGGGTGGATGGTAGGCCACAGACCGCAGGGCAGGGTGGATGGTAGGCCTCAGACCGCAGGGCAGGGTGGATGGTAGGCCACAGACCGCAGAGCAGGGTGGATGGCAGGCCCCAGACCGCAGAGCAGGGTGGATATCAGGCCACAAGCTGCAGAGCAGGGTGGATGGTAGGCCTCAGACCACTGAAGCAACCGGGGAGCAGAGTGCTAGCCTCCTGGCTAAAGGCGAGCCACAGCTAGCCTCCCAAGTTCCAAATAAGTAAAATAGACCACACAATTCTATTCAAAATAACAGGCTTTGAAGTATTAAAAACCAGCAGCCCAAACCCTAGTCCAGCAGTATAAAAGTTGTTTAAAATCCGATAATGTTTTTAAAAATACAGACAAACGCTGAGCTGGAACAATGCCAGCAGCCATCCTGCTAATAGTTCAAATTTTCAGATTTGGCCAATTCAGACTCAGGTAATTGAGCTAAATCCTAAAGACCGCAAGGAGAACATTTGTGTACCGTGTCTTTGGTTTGGAAACAAACCAAACATGATCACATTGTTGACTCCTTTTGTTAATGAATTACTGTCACTTGGAAAAGACGGCATCAAATGGAGAGACACTCACAATCAGGAACGCTTGTCCAAAGTGCATGCGTTAATATGTTCCTCTGATTCTGTGGCTCATCCACTTCTAAGGAACACAAAACAATTCAATGGCCTATATGGATGTGATTTTTGCTACCACAAAGGAGGGGGTCCATATACGTACATCAGAACAGAGCCTGCTCTAAGAACAGAAAAGAGCATTACAATCATGCTATGGCAGGAACTCCAACAGAGGCAGTGTGGGGTGTAAAAGGTCCCTCTCCATTAATGAAGCTTGAAACATTTAAAATGATTAATAGCTTTATCCCTGAATATCAACACAGTGTTTGTCTTGGAGTCACAAGACAGTTGTCAACTCTGTGGTTTGATTCCACTAATCACAAAAATGAGGGGTACATAGGAACAAAAACCGATGTCGATAAAGAGTTGACAGCAACCCAGCCCCCTGTTGAGGTGACAAGAACTCCACGCTCAATTATGGAACGTAAATTTTTGAAAGCCTCTGAGGCTTTCAAAAATGTACGTTCCACAATTATATTCCACAATTCTCTCTGGATAATTGAAATATGTACTTAAGTCATGTAAACAGGATTATTATGGGGAGTTGTCCGTTTATGCAATCATGTAAACGGCTTAAACAGATTATTGCTTTACTCACATTATTGGCAATAGTGCCATTATTGTTTAGCCAAATATGACTCATTGAATGGAAGTAAAACACACTACAAGCAACCAACAAAATAATGGAAACACATTTTATTGTACTACAAAGTTAGTTATAACGGCACGTGTGGTTACTTTGTGAATCATTGTCTTCCAACAAAAAACTGTCATTATGCACGGAAAACATGGTGACCGGGTTTCACTATCTCCAGAAACATTAATTCAGCTTAAAAAGGGGACATCATCTGTCCTTGGCGGCATACTTGAGGTGCTGTATATTCATATTTGAGGTGCTGTATATTCACACCTTGTAACTCTGCACCTCCCAGACGAGAACATCGGTTTCCTCTTGGGAGTGGCCGGTCTGGACTCTCCTCTCCATTACAAAACAGTCAGTACGTCGTGGCGGGGAGCACACTGCTTTTAAAGGGGATGAGAGGAGCTGATTTGATTGGCCATGACTGAACCAGCCCCTACCACACGTACTGATTTCCATGACATGCTCAGTGCCACCCTTGCTTGAGTCTGTGCCCCACCTTGGCCACCCCAGTCAAAATGGCCTGGACACGCCACTGCTGTACTGGACTCTGTTTTATGGCAAAAACAATAAGACTTCCTTGCTTTAAAGTTAGAGTAGGTGGTGTAACAACTCATTCACAATGGTGGACATTTATAGGCTTCCTTCAGCTGTTGTTGGCTCCCTTGGTAAACTGGCAGATCTGCTCTCTTTATATGTAGATTAAGAAATCTTTATCATGGGAGACTTTAATCTATACTGGTTGACTGATGTTTATGATCAATTTAAATAAATCTATAATTGTCTTAATTTAACAAAGACCACTTAAAAAACCCAGCACAATCAACCCTTATTGCCCTAATCCTGTCACAGTGTCAGCTGCTGCATCATCTCTCTCTCCTTCCCAGTCCCCTTCCCCTTGTCCTTCTCTCTCTGTCTCCCCCTCTGTCTCTTCTCCCTCCTAGTCCTCTGTGTTTGTGTTTGTGGGTGTGTCTCATTTCAGGCCCTGCAGTTCCCGCCTGTTGCTGGTTCCCGCTGATGAGCATTACACAGCTGTGTCTTATCACCTCATCAGCCTCTGTCTACTTAAGCCAGCTCTTCCTCACTCCACTTTGTCAGTTTGTCATGTTGCCATAGTGTACAGACTGCTTCTCTACATAGTTACCTAAGTTATCTGCCCACTGTCTTGTGTCCTAGTTTTGACCTGCCTAGTAATTGTGCCTGCTTACCTTGCTTGCCTGTTGTATAGCCTCATCAACCCTCCAGTAAACTCCTGTTCAAACTCTACATCTGTCTCTGTGAGTGTGTCTTGTAATGTAATATAAAATACCTCATACTTCTTTATGCACTTATGATATTATTGTGTGTAAGCATCCACTTTGTTATGGCATGATGAGTGTTTAGACTATAGAGAAAATCTCCTTTGCCCTCTGTTTTGTTTCACACGGGAACTAACAGAGTGGCTTGGCCTTGAAGATAACATCCAGACAGGCTGGAGCCATGACTGAGTAAATGTAACCACACCTCCAAAATGTATTATAAAGAGTGTACTGTAACTTTTCATCTGAGACATTCAGCTTCCCTCTTGATGAGTGAGACCTGTTGTCTCCATGCTTACAAACATTAATAAACTAGTCAAAGAGTGATTGTGTCTTCAGACTTTATGATCCATCTCACCAGCTGTTATAAACAATTTAGCATGCAGTGGAATTTCCACGACAGTCTGCTCTTGGGTCTCCATCTGATTGTCACAAATCCTATCCAATGGGCAAGAAAAAAATATCTCAAAGATCTTGGTATTACTGATCACTGCCCAATTACTGAATTTCTTATTTTAGACAAACCTCAGGAGTTTTAATCAACAAGCCTTTCAAGTTCAAGTTCATTTATTTATATAGCCCTTTATCACAAGCATGTCTCAAAGAACTTTACAGAGAATGAGCCTAACTAGATCTAACTGATCAACAATCAATCATAGAACAGGGTGGTACTGATCTCTATCATAGTAAGCTATCTCACATTATACAAATCCCTAAGGCACTCAGCATCTTTTTAAGTACCTTTAACATTTTGGTTGATAAAAATGCTCCTTTTTACAATAACCAATGTCAATCCTCAAATTCGTAAACTGGAATATTCAGGGCATTAGTTCACAGGCAAAAATACCAAAATCCTCAACCACTTAATCAAATTACAAGCAGACATACTGTATGTCTAGTACAGGAAACTCACCTCTCACTCACATCTCTATCTGAACAACACAATTTAACCATGTATACTCAGCCAGTTACAACTCCAGGAAAAGAGGGGTTTCAATTTTAATCATCCAAAAAATACCACTGATCCATAAAACAATGATTGTGGACCCAGAGGGCCACTACATTATTATCAATGCCTCAGTCTACAATAATCATAAAATGTCTATGGCCCAAACAGCAATGATCCTTATCTTTTCCACACATTCTTTTCATCACTCATTGACATGCCATATTCAGCAATTGTAATTGATTTTAACACAGTCATAGACCACACACTCAACAGATCTAGCATATTAAGCAAATTCAGACCCTGGAATTCAACTGAAACCCTTATACAATACGATTTGGGTCTTGGAGACATTTGACGACTGCATAATTTAACTTCCAGAGAATACTCTTACTTCTAACACATTCACAAATCATTTTCTCACCAGCAATTCAATCTTACCTAATGTCTCATATTAAAATCCATCCCATCTTAATCAGTGATCATGCCCCCATTTCAATGACCTTAAACACCAAGTACTCCAAACCTCCTGTTACAAGATGGCACTTCAATACCTCTCTGCTCAAAGATGCAGATTTTAACACCTACTTTAAAAGGGAATGGGCATCCTTTGTGGAATTAAACGATTCTCCAGAAACATCAGCAACATTACTGTGGGAAACGGCCAAAGTAGCACTGAGAGAAAAAATTCTATCATATTCATCATACAAGAAAAATAAAGAACTGGAAGTTGAAAAGAATCTGGAGGAAAAACTAAAAGAACTAAGCGACTCCTATGCCAATAATCCTACTGAGCAAACCCAGAACAAACTTAAGATAAATTAAATTCCAACTAGATAACATAATTCACTGAAGAACAGGCAAACAAACTGGATAAACCACTCACACGTAATGCATTTTTTAAAGCACTCATCCAAATGCCGAACAACAAAGCATCTGGTCCAGATGGCTTCCCTGCTGAATTCTTTAAACATGGCACCTTCTTTGAGGCTCCTGGCTGGAGACAATGGCTGATGCTGTTGCTGCACAGTTGAGTCTGATGCTCCCTTTCCACCTGGCAATGACAAAAACATTTATTTGAGCAACTACTGCCTCAGAATCTTATTTGACATGTTTAGAAATTATGTGATATTGAAAAGAGGAGAATGTAGACTGACCTGGAAAAACATGCCACCTTCTTGGAGGCTTCTGGCTGGAGACAAAGGCTGCTGCTGGATAGGCAAAATGGTCCATCTCCAGCTGGCAAACAAAGAAAATAAATGTCAACATATACCACGGCAAAAAGCATTGCACATTTATTTCCCCATATGTTTTGTCTTCTATAGAGTTCAATTACATTACAGTGAGCTGAGGGGAATGCATTAAAAAAATTCTCAATTAAATATCTCTTATTGATTAAGCTTTACTTACCCTAAAAATTAGCTTTCCTGAATTTTCTGGTGGCAGTCATTTATAACGTCATCGTAGGAGATCTTCTCTGCCAGATCAGTGTTTATACTGATTATTGCAAGTCCACTGAAGTGCTCCTGAGACATAGTTGAGCAAAGGTACGTTTTAATGAGTTTCAGCTTAGAAAAGCTTCCCTCAGCAGATGCAACAGTTACTGGCAGCGTTGCAGCGATTCTGAGGGCCACCCAGAGGTTGGGGTCTAGCTCTAGGAGCTGTTTTTCATGTAGGTATGAGAGCAACTCCATGGCTGTCCACAGTTTATCTGATGGCAGCTGTGGCAAGTTCAAGATCTCTTGTGCCATTTAATGTCCGTCAATGTCTGACTCTCCATTGCAGGTCAGTGTATGTTCGAACTCAGCACAGTGTTCTTCCAACCACTCTCTAGACTTATCCTCCACACTGTTGACATCTAGCACAACTCAAAATTTCACCTTCACCTCAGAGAGTTTGAAATCTCTCATCTAATAACTTCAGGGCATGGTCCACTACAACATTGAAAAATGTTACCTCCATGCTCTTGAGTGCATCACTTGTTGGCTCATCCACTGCCTCATAAGTGAAATGCCTCTTTGTGCTCCTCAGCCTCTTCTCCTTTAGGACTGGCTCCACATTCATCTCCTCACAGAGTTCTCTGGCTGTGGTTTGGGCTCCAGTGAAACCAGACTCCCTGTATGCGGTGAGGGTGGTTTTGGCCTCAATGAGGCTGACCGCTACGTCTAGCTGCATGGACACTGACTGCAAGAGCTTGTTCACTTGGTTGATGCTGGTAACGATGTCATACCAAACAACAGAGCAAATCAGAAATCGATATGATGCCACTTCCTTGGCCAAAGCTCGGGCCTCCACCAATAGTGCATCTCATATTTCTTTGGTCTGATACCTGCCTGCCTTCACGCTCTCAAGCCGGCTCTCCCACCTGGTGTCACGCCAGGATTTTGTTGTCAGATTCACATGGGTCTTGAGGATGCGCCATCTTTGGGTGCCAGCAGAGAAAAAAGTTAATATCTTCTGGACATACCCAAAATAGCCCATAGCCTCCTTTAATGACTTTGCAGCATCAGCCACAACCAAGTTAAGAGTATGTGCTCCACATGGAACAAATAATGCTCTTGGGTTTTTAGATAGCAATCTGGCTTGAACATCCTGGTGCCTCCCTTTCATATTTGTTCCATTGTCATTGCTTGCCCTTTGCAGTCTGCAAAGGGTATGTGGAGCTCTTGGAGTTTTTAAAGGATTACATTTGACAAGTTGAGGCCAGTAGTCTCCTCTACCACAATGAAGCCAAGGAAGTACTCCCTACTCACAGGCACTGGCTGCAAAGTAAATGACCCGACAACTATGGACATCTGCTCTTGATGGCTAATGTCAGGCATGCAGTCTAAGATGATGGAGTAGTACTTGGACTCCCTGATGTTGCCCACAATCATCTCAATAACTTGTCACCAATTACAGAGATGAGCTCGTTCTGGATAATTGGTCCAAGATAGTGAACATGGGTGTCTCCGTCTTTTATCCTTTTAAGGTGTTGCTCCCTGACAGGGTCAAATCTTGCCAACAGCTTGACTTCTTTCAAAAAAATTGCCATTGTCTGGCTTGAACAGAGTAGCAGTTGAGCCCCTAAATGCAAGGTTTCTTGATACAAGTGATATGATAATGCAGACAAGCCGGTGGAGTACATCCCTCCATCTCTTCCTCTCTGCCTCAATCATTGCCATTGCCAGTTCTTGCTGATCAATGGTTTTTGCCCTGCTTTAGTCATAAATTAAGCTCTTTCCACTTCAACATGGATTGTGCGTGCTCAACAGTATTCTCATGGGTTCGGAGAGCAACATTTATATTTTTCCAGTCACTAAGACCCCCATTGACCAGCTTGATATCTTTTGGACTGAAAAGCTTACAGGTGAAGGATAATCCACTTCTTACCTTCGAGAGTGTGTTACGATCTATATGAGCTAATTATTTTATTATGAGTATTAGGCCTATCATTATTGCTGATCACTGTTGTTGTGATATGATATTGTAATATTTACCATTCTATATTTAGAGGAGTAGAGTGGAGTAGAACAGTTTATGAAAGTGTCCCTCCACATTGGTACATACAATAGCAAAAGATACAAATATCTCTTAAAATCACATTGCGGACCACTCTTAATAGTGGGTAGGCCCATGTCATTTAAATATAGCCTACAGTATATTTATTTGTTACATTAATCATAATGCCTAGCACACCTTCCTAAGGGAAGGACATGCATCAGAAGACATTGCAATTACTAAATTATATTTAGACAGACTTTAATAAGCTCCAGATCTACATGCTTGTGCTCTTATTATTGGAGTTGTTCTGCCTTTGATGTAAAATAAACATGTGCAAACAATATACTGACTCTTGTGAATGTATTTGGATGTTAGATATTTACTCGCCTACAATTCCCACAATGTATATAGCAGTATGAGCATCAGTGTGTATACAACAGCCATTATAGCAAGATTATTTTACAGCATCATAGGGGTGTAGAAACTTCTACTATAAACTAATGCTGCAAGTACTTTTCCACAGGCCCTCTGTGAGAAAGTTGGTCCTTTCTTGGTAAACGTAACCTTGGACACCCCGAATAAATTGCTGTACTCCATTTGGTTGCTGGCAAACCAAGAGAGCTTCAGGGGTGTTGCAGACCGGTTTGACATGTCAAAAGGAACCCTGCATTATGTTTTCTCTGCCATTTGCAAGGTCCTGTGTGGAATGAGGAATTAATACATACGATGGCCCAGAGAGGATGAGCTTGCCAACCTGGCAAATGGCTTTCAAGACAAAACTGGCTTCCCTGGAGTCATTGGAGCCATCGATGGCACACACATTCCCATCCCAGCACCCACACTCCATAGAAACAGTTACATAAACAGGAAAGGACATGCAAGTATTCAACTCCAGGCAGTGTGTACATCAGAGATGATGTTCCTGGATGTGTTCACTGGTTGGCCGGGGTCTTTGCACGATGCCAGGGTGTTCGGAACTGTCTATTGTATGGCCACCTCCAGGATGTAAAGTGACTACCACCTGCTTGGAGACTCTGCATACCCACTCAGCACATCTCTCATCACACCATACAGAGATAATGGGCACTTATCCCAGAGGCAAAATAAATTCAACACACTCCACAGCTCAACCAGAGTTGTGATTGAAAGGGCATTTGGGCTTCTAAAGGGGAAATGGAGACGACTGAAGTACCTGCACATGGAAGACCTAAAAAAAGTCCCGGTGGTAATCACAGCTGCATGTGTTCTACACAATTTCCTCTTGAGGGAGGAAGGGCACCGTAAACAAACAACATATAACCTAAGCCATCAGCAGAACATGGTAATAAGTTCCTATTTTTTCTTCGTTAAAGCAGTAACAAATTGTTTTAAGATGTCATTCTTTTCACTCGCCACTTCCATTGCTTGTTTTTGCAGGACCATGAGTTCTGACATCTGCCTCCTCTGCTCAGTGACATGCTGCTCAAACCACCGGGGTGCTTCAGATGTGGACAGTGGAAAGAAAAATATGTTAAACCTGGTGGTCTGAAAATGGTAGCAAACATCACTTTCCTCCGACAAATACAATTTGATGTTTTCACATGGAGTCAAACATGTCTGCATCTACTGTAAATGAGAGTCATGTGCAAACAAAGCTACTTCAAACAGCCAGTTAACCAAGCTTCTAGGTACCCGAGCCACACAAAAGCCATCCTTCAAATAAAGCTGTTAGCAACACTACGAAGTTACCCAGTAAAAGTAGATGGCAACATTGGAGCTACTTTGTATCCACATGGTTGGTAATATGACTGAGGGCATTTTATGACATCACTGAGTGATTGAATAAAAACGTACAACTAAGATCCAAAGTATAAGATTTTAGAAATGCATGAAGATAACATTTTCTTTTTGATTAACAAAGTGCACTCAACTCATCTGTTGTGCTAATTCATGTTGATGTGGCACAAAAACATTTCCACAATTAAAAATATCAAATTACATTGAAAAGATTATCATCAGCAAATGATGACACAGTCTGGACTGGCTCCACACTGGGATCATCAGCCAGGAGGTCCTCCATTGAGGAGAAGAAGACCCAGCTGCTGGCACCACTCCCAGTCTTCTTCTTGTTATCCAATATTGTTTTGTATCTAAGAATAGAAACCCACACATAGCAAATGTCTTCAAGTTGCCCTACTCCCAAACAAATGCAAATGCCAATACCAAAACGCACCTGTGTTTTAATTGCCTGAACTTATTGTCACATGCCTTTGCTCCAAAGTCATATCCTTTAGCCAGCATTTCTGCAGCTACCTTTTTCCACACTTCTACTTTCTTTAATACAGGAGATTGAAAGGCTTCAGCCATTTGCTTCGTTAGACAAATTAGAAGCAAGGTTGCCCCATGGCTTTGTATCTACATCACACATTTAAATAGATTAGTCACAGAAAATATATCAATATATCAAAACAAATTTGTTAGGAAAGAGGAATCAACTTAAAATGTATCTTTATGCAATTGTTGGGTTTGAGACTGGTGCCGACTTTGGAGCAGAGGCAGGTGATGGTTAACCTGGCTCTGCCAGATGGTTGATTTGTGTCAAAAATCTTTGTTTCACAAATCCATCTGGACACGCTCCATACTATTGGGTTGACTCCGGTCTGGTTCCGGACGGACCAATCAGCGTCCTATACAGGCGGGCTTTGCGTGGGCTTTGTGTGTGACGACAGCGCTTTCTGCAATGGCGGCAGCCACAGAAACAGAGGCTACCCAGCTAGTACTGAAGACTCGGCCCAAAACGTGAAATTCCCTCATACTCCAGATTAAATCAATACATTTGTTAAATTCCCTGACTTTCTATGTCTGGAATGCATGCTTTTAAATTCCAACCACGGCCCTATTCCGGCGACCGGGAACTGATTTACTCGGCCTGAATCCGGAAGCCGGACCCGGCCCAGCGTAGATGCTGCAATAACATCAGATCAAATGTTTAACGTTATGTATGTTATGTTACATAAACGTCTGACAACAGACAACATAGACGTTTATGTAACGTTAACATTAGGCTAA